>JANIJG010023314.1:162705-191408 GCA_024611175.1 Megaceryle torquata
GAAAAGAAAAGAAAAGAAAAGAAAAGAAAAGAAAAGAAAAGAAAAGAAAAGAAAAGAGAAAAGAAAAGAAAAGAAAAATAGTTCACAAAACAGATGAGCTTTCATGGATTTTAAGTTCACAATTAAAATCACAATTAAGGTGCATTTGCCTCTCTTTGGTTACCTGTCACACTAATCAAATTAAAGCTCTACTCTTCTTACTCACTTTAGATTTTAGTTTTCTTTAGTGCCCCTGTTTCTAAAAAGATAATACACATTTTTCTTTGGCTTGCCCCTTGTGTAAAGGGGGGACGAAACGTTCACCCATACAGGTAGAATTTTACACCTACTTCCTTCTGTTGAGGTATGAGGCAGTGGAAAATCTGGCACATCATCTCCGAATTGTTGTTGGTGTTTCTTGAGAAAAACAGCTATTTAAGCATGTTTCTCTTTTTTTCTTAACAAAGAGAGGAGTATGCTGGGCCTGGTGATGGAGAGAAAGCTGCTGCACAGCTGAGCACTGACTCGATCTTGAGATTGTGTTTTCTGAAAACCAAACAGACCAGGGAAAGTACGTTTTCTGCTTGTTTATTGATTTAGAACTCTTCCTGCCTGTTTCTGGGAAAGAAAAAATGGATAAAAGGCCACCTTCATTATTTCACTTTTAATTTCCTTTCTCCAAAGTAAGCAGAGCAAAATTAGATTTAGTCTGATGCGTATTCCACAAATAAATTACGTGGAACTACAGTGGTTAAATGAACTTTGCTTGGGGATTATTGGAAAGATAAATATTTAAACACTGAACTTGAGGTAAGTGATGTTTATGCAGCATCTGGGTTTTTTTGTTGCTACTTTCCCCACCCCCCTCTTTTTTTTTTCCCTATTGTGGCTTTTCTAGTCAACTCAACCATGAGAACATTAAAGCCAGGGTGAATTCCACCTTCCCAAAACTGTGCTTTCTGTATTGTTGCCAGTAGAGGGATTTTTTTTTTTTTTGCTTTATTTTTATGGGCCTTTTTAGTAGATGATCTTTATCTAGTTCTGGTTTTATATACAGCTTCGCTTATAGTTTACACTGTAACCTTTAAGAATTCAAAGTAAATTTACAAGAATTCAAATTATATCTTACAATCCATCTTTTATTATGTAACTTTAAACATTGTTCAAAAATATTTAAATTGCAGAAGAACTAGGAAATTTTTGAGCACTTTAGTGAAAGAAGGTTAAATTTTAAGGATTTGTTTTAAATTAATAGACTTACAGTGAAGAAATCACAAGATAATGTTGTAGTAAGCCTGACTTATAAACTGTAGAAATATTCTGAAATGGGGAAGGCAATTAAGTATTCTTTCCATTATATATCGAAAAATGCAGCCTGTAATACAGATCAAAACTGTGCTGGTTAACTATATAACCATCTACTGGTTAATTAAATAACCTTCACTCCAGATTATAGAAGATTATAATAGGCATTGTGTAAGTATATTAAACTACAGTATTTCTTTCTACAGTGAAAAGCATGATAAGCAGATTTATGAAATCTTTAGGTGGTCAGATATTAAAGACAAGTATCATTTTATCTTATTAATCTTTGTAAGCTTATAGTACAAAGAATCTTCAAATTTAAAACATTGATGCAGATGATGGTTCTGGTCAACAGACAGCTGAAGATGAGCCAGCATGTGCCTAGGTGTCCAAGAAGGCCACCAGCATCCTGGCTTGTGTCAGCACTAGTTTGACCAGCAGGACTAGGGCAGGGATCATCCACCTGGACTGGATACTAGTAAGGTTGCACATTGAATACTAGGTTCAGTTTTGGGCCTCTCACTCCAAGAAGGATGTTGAGGGTCTGGAGTGTGTCCAGAGAAGAGCATAAAAGCTGGCATTGTGAAGAGTGCCTGAGGGACCTGGGGTTGTTCAGCCCGGAGAAAAGGAGGCTCAGGGGAGACCTTTCTTCTCTCAGCAACTCCCTGAAAGGAGCTTGGAACCACGTGGGGTTGGTCTCTTCTCCCAAGGAAAATGTGATAGGACAAAAGAAAAGAAGCCTCGAGTTGCACCAGGTGAGGTTTAGGTTGGACATTGGAAAAATTTTCTTCCTGAAAGGGCTGTCAGGGCCTTGTCCAGGCTGCCCAGGGCAGTGGTGGAGTCCCCATCTCTGTAGGGGTTTCAAAGCCGTGGAGATGTGGTGGTGAGGGACATGGTTTAGTGTTGACCTGTCGTTGCTGGGTTAACAGTTGGACTTGATGATCTTGAAGGTCTCTTCCAACCTAAACAGTTCTATGATTCTATAAAATGTTAGGAAGCAGTGATAACACTTACTCTTGCTGTTGCAACACCAATACGAGAATCATGAAATGAACTGACTTTTTAGTTTTACATTACAAATTAGAGGAAGTGCTTCTTATTGAAAGTCGGCTATATTGTTATCAGATAAATTTCAGGTATGAAATTCATACTCTCTATATGTAAGTCAGAAATTAAACAACTGAAGTATCATTAATGGTCAGAATTTATCAAAGAACGTTTCATTTTCAAACTTGAACCTAGTTAAGAGTATATGGCCTTCATAGCTAGATAAAATTAAAAAAACCACCTATTTCTATTGACTAGACACAGTGCTTTTATCGAGAGATTTCTGGGCAGTCTTACCATCTATAAAAATGTCTTACAGTGCCAATAACCGGCACATTTCTGAGCCATAAATGAACAGGAGTGAGGTGCGTTTTAGCCATTGAGGCTGACGGGACCGGGTGTATACAGTTCAGTGATTTCAAAGCTGGTCTTTAATCAGACAATTCCTTCAAAAGTTATTGTGGTAAATCTGTGTCACATCCTGCAACATAGACTCCATTCAGGAAAATAAAATAATTAAGTATGATTTCTGACCAAGAGCCTTAGGTTTGGCTCGACTTTAGAAAGAATAAGATGACAAGGCAGAAATACATTTCTACAAAGGGAATGTCAAATCTCCAATTGCTACACAAATCCTAAAGAGTGAACCTGTGTTCACCAAGCTAATGGTGCTGCCAGCTGCCTCTGGTTACTGTGTGTGTTTCATTTCTTTGTAAAACATGAGTTAAGTTTATTTTGTCAGGTTCACTGCAAGGACATGACTCTTGTTGATATGTTCAAGTAACAGGATTTAGGGGTTTTTTCCTAACTGCTGCTGATGCTACACTGGTACTGTGTGTATAGTACACAAATTTCAGTGTAAAAGGAATCATAGCAATGAATTCAGGAAAGAGAGAAGTCATAACTACTTCTTAATAGTTAATACATGGCAGAGTACTGATTCTGCTCTTTAATTTTTGTTAAATGCATTGAAATTACAATTAGCAGTACAGCATAAAAATAAGACACATTAATCAGCTCAGTAGTCATGATCTTTATAATTTTGTTAATTAACTGCTCAGAGGTCAGCATTCTAGCATCTGTTTCAATACTTTCCACAGAGCACTTTTTGCATTGTTGATGGGTTTTGGTTTGTTGTTTTTTTTAAAAAAGTCATGCCTAACTGTATGTTCTTGGCTCTTCTGCACATACTAAGTGGCAGTTCCAAAGTGCTGTTCTCAACATAACAAGCATCTTGGCTTGGTCACTGTTGGCCTGCCATATATCACAGGGTGAGGGATATACCCAAGTGTTTGACTGATGCCAATGAATACTTTTACAAACACTGCTTTTGGATAATAAGTGAGGTCTTCCAGAAGAACATGTTTTCTTTACTTTTCTCATAAAGGAAAAAAAAATATCTACCAACTTTTGAGAGATGAGGAAGGGGGAAACGTTCTGTTTTATCTTTAATTGTTTTTTTCTTAAGTTTTGGCTAGCAGGGTATGCTTAGTTTTGAAACAGGTATATGTTCTGAACACAGCCACCTTGCCTACTTACCACTGTGCATCTCCAGATCAGAGCCTAGGAGCTTTCAAACCTCTTTGTGTTCATGAAGTCTACTGGAACTTGTGTTATCTCATGTGTCAGCAGTGGTTCTCACCGTATGTGCTTGCTCTTTTTCAGCTCCTATATCATTGAATCAGTGACTTTTTTAACCATTTTAATTTGGTGGATTCTTCTTATCTTCTAGCAAAAGCAAAGCCCAGTAATTTCACTGTTTTCTGAAATGGATTGAATTTTCTGCATCTCCTTGTCCATTCAGTGTAATTATTAATATGTGGGATCAGAACACAAACATGAAAACATATGCAACATATTAGAAATATCTTGATATTTCAAGAGAGTAGTACAGTATTTTTTGGCAGATTTTAGGCATTTAAAATAGGTTCTGACCAGTAACTAATGAATCTTTGAACCTAATTTGTGTTTTAATTCAGTTTGCAAATCATCCTAGCAACTTAAAAAGGGAGTATTTGGTGAAATAACTTACATGAAGAGAAGAGTGAAAATCCAAAGCATTTCAAGCCTTAATGGGGATGATCTGATAACTTAGTGCTCCCAACACCAGCAGTTTCAAAAAGCTTTGTGGTCTCTCACTAGCTAACCCAACAGATGCCATGACCTGATTCTGTGAGACTTAATGACACAAGAAACATGTTTTGGTGATATATTTCAAAATAATTTGCTGCAAATGCACACTTGACTTGATTTGGTTTTATTCAGCAACTGCAGAATATTTGGTCTAATTTCTCCCTGAATCTAATAATTCTGTAAGTATAATTCCTATTGAGATAGTTATTTGTCTATTTGTAAAGCTAAATGGTTTCATTGCAGCCATAATTGCTTTGTCAGTTGCCTGTCAGTAGTATGGGAAACAAAAAGAGAAAATGGAAAATTTGAGTATTAATGTGTGTCTTGAGTTTGCACTGTACTGTCTTTGCTCTCATCAAAAGAATACAAATTAATCTGGTGAAAAATTAATGGTGAATCTGCAACTGAGAGGTGTTGAGGGATCTGATGATAATAGTACTGTCTGTATTATTATCATCAGTAATTGAAAAGAATTCAAGAATACTACAGTTGCTGCTGCAAGAGTTTTGAAAGTATGAGTCTTGTGCACTGGACTCCAGTTTAAGCAGTCAAGTTTTCTATCATTTCAAGTATGAAATTCCAGGCTTTGTTACTGCTTGTTGGAACAATACCCTGCAGAACTGGTAGTGGTAGAGAAGTGACTGCGCGGTGGTACTTGTTTAGTCCCCATGTTCAAAGGGAAAACTTCGGTGATTGAAGTAAGATCAGGAATAAAGGAAACACTGTTCAAAACCCAAAATAACTAAAGCTGCATCAGCCCTGGATTCCTGGGCCTGTCATGGTGATAGATACAAACAAGAGAAGTGCTAGGATAACAATGTTTCTCTGTCTTCTTTGATACCTGTTTGTTTTGTTGGTTGTTTTTTCGTTTGTTTGTTTTATTTTTTTTTTCTTGTGCTTGAAATACAGTATTCAGTGCCTTTTTCCCCTGGTACCACCTCTTCTCTTGGTCTGTGCTGGGATGTGGTTGCCACAGGAAATCCTGATAGCTGACTCTGGAGCAAAATGAACTCTGTTGCCTTAAATGGTGTTAGTGCATTTTTCTGAGGGAGCAAGCAGAGTTTCTTTTCCTTTTTATATTTGAGTTAGTGTTTGTTCCTGTGGCCCACAGAGGATTCTGCAGCTTTGGAATCATGGGAAGATATGTGGTCCTTTTAATTACAGGAGTGTCATTTGTATTGGTAACAGTTAGAGGGCTGCCAGCATTTCCATTACAAACCCCTGTTCAGTGGTTTATGCTTCAGTCATAAAAATGTGGTGCTGCCCTTCTGAATCTTGTCAGGCAATGGTTTGTTCCCCTTCCTTTCCCCAAAAAATGTGTGGGGAAAAAAAAAGTGGCTGGTTTTAAAATATTGAGGCGATAAATATGTGACTAGATGTTGACTATATAGGACTTTGCATTCCTATGGTTTAGCAAGAACTTCATTTAAATTGCTGTATATGTGTCCTTCACTTTATAATACTTTAACAAGTGCTTTTGGATTTTTTGAAACTAATCCATTTTTTTCATGTTTTTCATGTGCCTTAAGTTAAATGGGTTAGATTGAAACAGATCTGTAAATAGCAATTTAATGTATTTTGGATTTAAAGACCAACACTTGAAATGGTTCTTAAACAAGAGTTAAATGAAAGATTTTCCAAGTTTTCTTAATTACTGAGTTACGTAGTGTCATAGTTACAGAGTTAGTCAGAGTACCCAAAATTTCTGCAAAAAATACAAGTTACCTTACACAGGCACTGAAATGTGGTGGCTGCAGTTACACATGTAGTATGAAGCACCAAGAAGATGGTTTTCAGAATGGTTTGCTTGCCTGTGGCAATACTTCTTGATTTCAAAGCTTGAGAATGCCCTGGCAGAAGATACATGTATGACATCTTAACTAATGAATAAATGAACTAAAACTGCAGTAAATTTTTCATAACTGCAAGTCTTTAAATCAAAACTGGTTTTCTCCTGAAAAGGCAGACTAGCCCTAGCTTTTTTGGTGCAGAAATCCATGAAAAACATCCATGGCCTGTGTTGCGTAGGTGATGGCTGTAGGACTCTGTTGCTTCATCAAGCTTTGAACTCTGGTATATGAAAAGAATAGATCCAAAGATTTCTCTTCTTTCTGATGAGGCAGAGCAGCAACTGAGATTCTGTTAAAAAGCAGACAGCTTGGGTTTGTTTGATTAGATGTCCTTTATATGATTTAAAAAAAAAAGTCAGAACAAACCTCATGTTACATCAATATGCATATTAGGAAAGTCAGAGATTTTCCATTTAAAAAAAAAAAAAAGAGAGAGAGATTCCTGTATTGTACTGGGAATTTGACAGTAAGTAATACAGACTGTGTACCATGCAGGAGATTCCCACTTGTTCTGGTGCAGATTTGCCTTTCAGTTCTTGTGTTTTTAAAGCAGGCATCCTTAAATCATATTGAAAATAAAAATTTTAATTAGCTTTATATCCTGACAAACAGGTTCGGATGTTACCAGAAGTGACCTTCCTATTCTTTATCTCTTGTTTATAGAGTTTATGATTCCATTACATTTTCCATGTCAATGCCTGTTTGTGTGTTTCTGCGCAGTGTTGGGCAAAGCACGGGGAGATGTGTGAACTCCATTTAACCTCTTGACAAGCCTTTGTAAAGATTTCCAAGTTTCTTTGGAAAATTTATTTGGAAGATAATGTGGAAAGATAGTAAAAATTTCCAAATCTACTTGGAAAATAAATTTCTCATAAAATCTCTAAGAATTCTTAGTTTATTTTCTAAAGTATCAATTTTGCCTTTGATTTTATTTACTGTCTTAAAGTTTAGTACTAAATAAAGTTTTAAAGTTCCATAGCACTCACTATCCTGCTGCTGCCCAATTTAATTACATGTTCGGGGTGTTCAGTTTTTTATTTCTAGTTATAATCCTGTTGTATTAATTGTTTGTAATTACGCTTGGTTGATAGAGGTTCATTATATGTACATTTTAGGTGGGGAAAAAAAAAAAGAAGAGCCAGCTGTACCTGTGACTGGGAGACTTAAAAGTTCTTCAAATGAATGATGGAAGTAAAGCTGGTTATTCACAGAAATTTTTGAGACAGAACCATTATTATTTGATTAAAGAAAGCATATTCATACTGTACACTCTGTGTATTTGACTTCCTAATCAATGGCTGAATTATTACTTGCATTCTATGCAGAAGCTGGAACCTTCCCTAGAGAACTTGTATATTCTGTAAAAGAAGAAAGGATATGCCTTTAAAGAAAGGGGTTTTTGTGAATTAGACATCATTGCTTTCATGAGTGGTGACAAAAAGAATGTACAGCCTTGCTAAATAATGGAAATCAAGGGGAAAAGGAAAAAGGTGATTAATTTGGCATCATTAAAAGTTGTAACCTTGGAGAGTGTGAGTTCATGGGTCAGAAAATACGGTAGCAAAACATAAAATAGGACATAGCAGAAATTCAGTTTAAAAAGTGAAGTTAAAAGACAGATACACAAGAAAGTTAAGACAGAAGTAGATCAACTGTATGTCTTTGGAATACCATAGCATTCAGAAAACATACACAGTAAGTCATCAGAACACATGGTCTTACCTAGATGAATAACAGTTCAAATAACCCCATGGCAAGAACAGCTTGGGCTGCATTATGGTCATGCTTAAATAATTTTCATTAAAACTTTTCATAATTTTCAAAAGCATAATCATTTAACTCCTGATTGCTGTCTCTAATCTGTCTTTCTTGTTTTCCCCCTTAGCTAACAATGCCAACATTTCCTGTTGTTGTGAAGATTGGACATGCTCATTCAGGCATGGGAAAGGTGCAGATGCTACTTACTGCATGTTAGGAGCCTCGGTGTTTGTCTAACATAACATGCATGTTCTTCTGTTTCCTGGATATTTTAACTTTTCACTGTCCAAATTCTGTCTCAGAGCCCTACCCTTGCAAATCTTTTCTCGTGTATTAGACAAGAAAGCATCTCTCTTTAGGAAAATATTAAAATGCATAATATATTTTCAAACTGATGCCTTTTCAGTTTGCGCATTGTCCTAAACAGGATGTTCTTTGAAAGGTTCTCAGATGCTTTCTCGAAGCAAGACCTTAATTATTAATTTAGTTGACTGCAGGGGAAACTAAGAGTCAATGTCAGTTTGCACAATCCCAGCCTTTTGGACATGGGAATATAGGAAGGTTTTGCCTTGGTTCTTAATTAGTTTCACCTTAATACTGAACTTTTATTCATTCCCTATCTTAATGTACTCTCTGTGATTGTTTCATACCGCTATATAACTGCTGCTTTCTTTCTCCAAAGTAATTGCATTTCAGTGGTGAGTACAGTTGTTTTGATATCACTTATCTCACAATGATGGTTCCATGGGATATGGTTTAAATCCCACTTTCATTGATACCAGTGAAAATTTCTAGTCATTGCAGATTAACCACTTTCTTTCACTGAAAACACTTCAGTGTTTTAGATTTCTAAACAAATCATAGGTGAATAGTTACATTTATCACCTTGAATCTCCATGAACATAATATTTGCCACTAGCAATAGAAATAGAAAACTGATTTAATTTTAGTTGTACTGTATGTTACGTTCTTTTGCCTCTGTTTTGATTTATTTCATACTTAGTAAGTCAGTGAAAATCCAGCAGCCAATTTAATTGAGAGCAGAATCAACCACTAATTACTTAAACTACAGTTTCTGTGGATTGCATATGTGAAGTATTAGAATGTTTATACTGTACTTTCAATATTCACCGCCTCTCATTTATAGAAAAGGGAAATAATGCACAGAAATGCTCGGTATATGAGATGTGTAGAAATAAATCTAGATGGTTTTAGCTATAAAATATTTTAGATCAGTAAAGATTAAATGGCAGGTTTTTGCAATGAAATGCTTACTGTGAGAGCCCGAATAAAGGTTCCCCTCATACCTCAGTCCTCCCTAAAGGCATTGCTAGGAGTAGTGCTTCCATTGGTTGTAATTAGGCTCACATATGCTGTTTTCAGAAACTAAGTTGAAACCAGTCGTGTCTGGTTTTGTGGCTCTCAAACGGCAAATTACTCTGTATTGTTCACCATTTGAGAGTTAAGAGCAAATGCTTGGGCCTTCTGACTGCTTTTAGCTTCACCAGACTCCATTTACTATGCAAGTCCTTTCTCCCCACTGTGGCACTCAGGCCCATAGGTTCCCTTTTAAGTACCAGGTGGCAGTGGAAGCAAAAAAGACACAGGGATTGCAAAGAGTTACAAACTCTCCTAGTATTAGATAACATGAGAAATAGTAATTCCTGACTCCTTTCCTCAGCATTCTGAAAGGTATCTTGGGTCAGTGTGTTGGAGTTCCAGTTTCCCCTTTCCATTTTCTGCTGGCCATAAGACTTCTTTTCTGAGTCACTTTTCCTCTCCTCTTCAGTCAGCTTCCTTTAAGTCAGACATAGAGATGTGCCCTCCCTGTCCAAAAGTAATGCCTCTGTCCTCTCCTTCTGCCTCTCCCCGACAACCAATATTCCCCAGTTCTCCAACTCCTCCTTATTTCAAGATGTTGAAGCTGATGGGGTTAGTACCATTCACCATCTTAGCACAGTGCTCCACAACTAGGGAATCCTGCTGCTAGAAAGCCTCACTCTTTGCAGAGAAGTGGGGAAAATGAGAAAAACAGGTTCTGCTGACTTGAGCCAGCCCTCTGTGCCCTATGGGAATGCACCCTCATGATGATACCATGACACTTCATCTTCTCCCTCCTGGGAGATACACAATGTGATAGTGCATGGTGGGCTCCATACACATTCAGTTATGTGAGCAATTTACAGAATCAGCAAGAATTCCATATGAATTAGTGTTGTGTATTATCACACCTTGAAAAATTCTAAATATCTAAAATTAACAATCACCACTTAAAATAAAAAAAAAAAAAAGAAAAAAGAAAGAAAAAAGAAAAATAAAAGGAAAATAACATTCCACTGTCTGCAAATTGCTTTCTTCAGGTGAACAGGTAGTATTTTGCCTAGAAAAATAGATGCAGGAATGTTATAGAATCTAGAAATCTGATCAAATATCTGATACTTTTTTCTAAACTGATGCTGTCAAAAAACATACTTCTCATGAATGCCATTTGCAACCGAATTCTACATTTTATTCCTAATTACTCTTTTTTCTTTTGTATATGCTGTTTACTTGTGGTATGATGACTACAGATCAAGGTAGACAACCACTACGATTTTCAGGACATAGCCAGCGTGGTAGCACTTACTCAGACCTACGCCACTACCGAACCCTTCATAGACTCCAAATATGACATCAGGATCCAAAAGATAGGCAGTAACTACAAAGCATACATGTGAGCCAAAACCTTATATTCTTTCCTCCTTTTGTTTCAAAATTGGTAAGCACCAATAAGATTAAGACTGTTGGATGAGTCTGAGCTGATGTGGTAACTTCATGCCTCCATTGTCATACTATCTAGAAAGTATTATAGACTTTCTGGATTTATCAAGACTTTTTTTTTTTTTAATAGATTGTGGCTGGGAGGAGGAGAATAAGACAACAGGTGATCCTGTCACAGTGGTTTTCCTGCTAACCTTTGGTTATTTTTTCATTTAAAGAAATGAGCAGTGGGAAGAGGATTTGTTTTTATAGAGGACTACTTAAATCAGATTACTTTGTGTCTTTTCACCAGCTTAGGGTCAAATTTTCTTCTCCCTCTAAGGATAGTTAGATAGCATTCAGTCACACAAACCTGAATCATGACACTTTAATAGAACAAAGTACTCTCTTTACCTTCACACACGTAAGAAAAATTCTATCTTGCAGTGGCCTTCTTGTATATGGATGAAAACCTCCTCTAATTTTAGAATCCAGGTGTTTGTTTAAAGATCGTGACTATACAAGAGGCTAAAAGGGTGTTTCAGTTTCACAGACAACATTAAGCTAGAGCAACACTCAGGGTCTTTATCAGTAAAAACAATTGAACTCCAAGCACACCATAAATACTAAGAGAAGCAAAAGTTGAACCTGGCTTAAAAAAAATGTGTAAAATGTTTTCTAATATCGAAGACATGGTTGGCATTAAGTGTCAGTAATTTCAGAACAGCAAACAATCTCTTTGAGAAAATGGAACCCTTTGCCCAGGGTGGAGGGAAGGGACATCTATCTCCTTAGGTTGATACTGGAAGGCCACATTACTCTTCCCCTAAGACTTTGCTGCCACAAGATGGAAACTGAGTAACTCCTGACCTCTCCTGACATATGGCTTGAAGAGTTATTTAAGAAAGAACATCAAAGATCAGGCCTTTCAAGAACAACTCCATAGTCCATCTGCCTCTCACTGTACATCTGAGGGGCTTCAAGAAAGCAGCACACAGAACTGGGTCTGTTCCTATAGGTCAGATCCATCCAGCAGCATGGACACTCAATCCTTCTGCTTTATTTTGAACCCAGAGCTATCTAAAATTTGCTAAAATGATGTGCTGTGAATTTGAGTTGTACACAGTGACCAAGACAAAGTCATAGCTTGTGAGGATTGAGAGGTTTCTGGAATCCTTTGTTGATGACTTTCAATGTTCTTAGTGATGCAGAACAAAAACTGTACTTTAAACTCCCTACAGAATTTCAGGTGTGTTGGGCCTACTCCAGCTCTCCCTGTAAGGCAACAAGAATCATAAAGGCTTCTGAATGATACAGCCCCTGGCTTCTCTGGAAAGTTAATGCCAGTTCGGTTGTTTGTCTTACATTAGTGTTCCAGACCGATGGCTTTTCTTGGCTTTAGTTCCGTATTTGAAGAGATCCATCCTACTTTTTTCAATGGCACCATACTACTACACTCCAAGGTCTCCTATCTGTCCAAATGGTATCTTGTCTAGTCCTACCACTTTGCCATACCACTTCTACCTTACTGTCTCTTAGTCCTTAGCCCTTATGCCTAATCATTTTTATTGCCCCATGTTCTCCCTTGCCCCTTTTATTCTGCCTAGTGCCATTCATCAGCCTTGTTCTGCCTCTACCTCTGGTCACCAGTCATCTTTCTTTCTATATCTCAGACCTTTTCATATAACTCCTTCTGTCTCTGCAGGGATAGGATAGTACTTTTCTCTCTTGGTGCTTTCACAGGCAGGTTTATTGTGTTGTGGTACCCATCCCTCTTCCTCTGTTGTTTTTGTCTCTTGTCTTACAGGTCCCAAGTGTCAGTCTTAGGAATAAGGCCCAGCCTTTAATGGTTAGGGCACACCACCAGATACTAGCAGTCAGATGCAATATTTGTAACTTGATGGCTCATTCCCTATGGAGAAATTGAACCACTAGGTTTCATAGGAGAGAGCCCTAGATTTGTTTCTTTGACTTGAAATGTAAATGCTGTTCAGTGTCTAGAATAATTTTGGAAGACTCAGCCATGGTAAATTTATCACACTCAAACATAAATGTTTCTTCTTCACTGAAGAAGCAGTTGGCCTGAGGGACAGCAAAAATAAGTGCAAATGACAGCCTGTTCCTCCTACCTTTAATTTATTTTTAAGTTTCTGCCTTGAAACTGTGGGTTCATCCAAATGCTAAAAGCCTAGCAACCATTTTTTTCTAGATTCCTTCATACAGTTAAATCACACAAAAAATTAAATACCTATCCATTGGTACAGAGCATCACAAAAAGGAAAGATTTACCCAATGTCTGAGGAATTCCTCATATGCATATGTATACATTATGTCAGTAGAATATTGTTTTACAGCTGGTTCTCATTTTGTTCTGTGACAGAGGAACAGAGTACTTAGCCACCACAAAAAATACCAGCTGAACATTTGTTTTTTTAGTTTAAAGAGAGTTATTAAGACCGTCAGTTTTATAATTCTGTGGGAAATTTTGGTATAAGTGGATCCATGACTCACAAAACAGTGGTGCTTATCATCTGTCAGTAGAGATTATAGCCAAAATGAAACACTGGATCCCTCCAAATACCACAGCTTTGTGACACATACTTAACTACACTTGGTACCATTACAAAATTCATCTGACTTCAAGGAAATAAGAGTTAAAAGAGTCACACACAATGAAGAAAAACAGAAAGACATTGAGCTCTCCTTTCCAAAAGCAACATTCTGAATCCATAATTTAAAGTACATTGATCAAAAGTCAAATGAAAACATGTTAAGCCTAAGTGTAAAGCACTCAAGTGTTAGGCATTTTTTCTATGTTATTTAGTATTTAGTAAAAGAGGAGGAAATAATGTGAAAGACCCTTTGTAATTATCAGAACAGAAGTGAAGAAGGTGGGACCCCTACATAGTTCAGTAGAGGAGATCTTACATGAATAACAGAAATAATTGCTAAGGTGTAAAGTGCCAAAAGGTCTGCTCAGGTATTTTTGGATTACTTAACTATGGTCTAATGGAACCCCTGTTGTTTGGGAGCTCTTCTCTGTCCCAGTCATAGCATTGATGACTCCAGTCCACAAGCTATTGAGATTGCACCAGTTAGGTTTGTGTTCATGGCAGTCCTCACAGTCCTCATCCCTCCAGCCAAGTATGCAGTCAAGAACTTCTTCAGATTCAATGGGGGACCTTCCACACTGTGGAGTGAAAGCATGTCTTAAAGCAAAACATCTTTTCTTGTCTAGTCAGTAATGCTGAAATTACATCAGCACAGCTGAAGATCTGGAGCTAAATACTTGCTAAAAGTCTTCAGGATTTTTTTTTTTTCTGATTTTGTCACATTTTGCTACCTAAAAGACACCTGAAATATTCCATGCTCATGAATACCTTTGAGAAGCCTGCAATAGACTTGAATTGTGATTTGTAAGAAGAATTATCTCTCTGATGCAGAATTAGGTGTGTAGAGTGGTAATGAACTTAACTTTTTTAATTTGTACATAGACATATATATATAAATATCACTTTAAAAATGAAAACAGAAATCACAAAGTAGCGTTATTACTGGGCAAAGTTACCTTACACCCAGCACTCAGCATACACGTTCCCCTTTCCCTAGCTTCTCCCACTTCAACAAAGAACATGGCATCTTAGAAGAACTTTATGCTTTAAAATTCAACTAACTTCAGGAGACTCCCATAGAAAAGTCAACATTCCCTCCCAATTGCTACTGACCCTTGTAATCAGGTTAATAGAAAAATGGAAAGAAAAGTATAGCAGCTGCCTAATATACTTTTAATACATTGCAGATGTTCCTATTATTTTACTAACTGGAAACACTTCATAATTTGTATCCTTAGCCTATTCCCAATACAGCATTTAGGTTTCAGAAAATGGTAATTTTCTCAGCCCTGGTAGCAGTCTTAAGGTCTGAGGAGAAAAAAACTTAATATGATTTTTTTGTTTCTTAAGAGATTAACTGTAAAAGATGGTATACTGTGTTTAGATTATATTAGTAAAGTAGCAAAGAGTGAAATCTGGAGGAGAAAGCAAAACCCAGGTTTAAAAGAGATCTGAGATCACTTCAGAAATGTTAAAAATATAGATATTTTGATTTTCAAGTATTGGGGCCTGACCCTGCAGTCATATGGATTTGAAATGAGAAGCTGAAGCTTCAGTTTCTTGACATTTGCAGTAATACTATGTTATGGGCTATTCAATCCATTTACAGCTTATTGTAACTCTTTCACTTAATCATAGTAGTTTTTATTTTTAAAAGTTTGAAATTAATAAATGGGGAACCAAAATTTTGCAGCACTATCTTGCGTTGTAATGTGCCTACAGTGAAGTGAATATTAGTGACAATGGCAGTGCTTCTTAGAATCCTTTTAAATGTTCTATTATAAACTGCTAGATAGGAAGAAGGTGTAAATACTGTTACTCATGTGAAAAATAGAGTAATTTAAGAGATAGTGAAAATGTAAAACCACTGTCTGTCTTTATAATATTTTCCCCCTTTCAGGAGAACTTCCATATCCGGAAACTGGAAGACAAACACAGGCTCTGCAATGTTGGAACAAATTGCTATGTCAGATAAGTAAGTCAAGTCTCATGTAAAAGGTAATTAAAAAAAATAATGGATATTTATTTTTAATTTATTTTTTTATCTCATTGTTGATATGCAATTCACAGTAAATGCACATCTCCTGTTCAGTTTTGGAAAAATAAAATCTTTTAATTAGTTGAAAGAACATGAGCCAAGAGTTTCATGTAACTTGTCTCAGAGTTAACTACCCAATCTAAGTACCAGACTTAGGTGCTTAGATGCACACTTGGGTTCCTACATCCATATCTGCACTTAGAAAGCTACTGGAATTCCCTTCAGAAAATTCCCTTTTCCAGATTCAACCTGACAGTTATTTCCTCTGGTTCATTTGTCCTCTTTTACCCAACAGCCTTACCCCATGCCACTGTGTTTTAAACCTTTCTCATTCTACTTCATCTGTTAGAACTAAACAATCTGGTCTTAACTTTGCCTGTTCAGATCATATTTCTCTTTTCTACTTTCAGTTCTGCTAAATGCCTTGGGTTTCCATTTTTGAAATGTCCACTAAACTGCACTGTAAGACTTTTTACTTAGTTGCTGGCATATACTGAAGCTTACTTCCCTCATATAATTTTTTCCAGCTCTGTACTTTGGTTTATTCTGCTTTTCTTTTTCTCTCCCAACTTTATGCTGGATGTTTTTTGTAATCCAGTCAAAACCATTCTCCCTGCAGTACCATTCTGAAGCTTAGGTCTTCTATTGACAGAACCCTTCTCTCCATACAGCTCATTTGCTCCAAGTTCCTCCACAACACAGAGACCTCTTTCCCCTGCAAAATAAATCCCTGAGGCTTTATTATGGCTATGAATTTTCTGAAGGTTGCTACCAGTGAAAGCTGAAAAAAGAAGTCTGTACAATAAAAGTGGAATTTAAAAGGTGTTTTAAAGTTCAACGGTAGTCTTTTTCTGGTAGTTGGTTTGTTGGGGTTTTTTTTGTTTTGGTTTGTTGGGGTTTTTTGTTTTGTTTTTGGGGTTTTTTTTGTGTGTGTGGTTGTTTTTTAAAGTCTGGAACCTACAGCTTGGTCCTTCTTATGAGCTGAGGGAGACACAGGAACTGAACCATTGCCTGCCCTGAGAAAGGTGAAAACAAGTAAGACGGGAATTGCAACTCCCTGCTGTCCAACCCCTGTCTAGACTGTGTCCTCACTGATCTCCCCTCTGGGGATGGAGTGGAGCCACAGTATTTTCTCTTTCTCATTCCCCTCCCACCTTCCTTTAGAAAGTGAGGTTATGCCTTCACTGAGAGTGAAAAGGAGGAGTGTGCTTGAGTGTGTATAATTACAGTCCATGAGCTGTTCCTCTGTAAAAACACCAGCACTTGAGTTTTGCCATAAAGAAAACTAAACAATATCAAGTACGGTTGCAAGTATGAACTGCCCACCTTGCTTGGCTACCTCACTGTAAATGCTCTATGTGCTTTGCTTCCATTTTGGAATGTGAGATAATTAGAGCACAATAGGTATTCTCCCATTAAAAAAACACTAGCCAAGAAAGCAAAACTTCTTTTATGCTGTTGAAGATAGATGTAGAAAGGTGTCTGTGTCACATAGCCACATTTTTTGTTTGATAACCCACTGAAGTGCATAAAGCAGAGCAAGGAAGAGAAGTGAAAATTGAAGGTTTCATTTATATGGCAGCTCATTAATTAGGAAAGTGTTTTAAAAGCACTGCCAGAGTTGACATTGTTGACTGAATGCAAATCTTAGTCTGGAAATTTGGGAAAGAAAGAATGTGGCACAAAAAGGGACCATGACAAGGCAGAGAGGGAGCACATTTCAATGTTCCATATTTGTAGTGACCCCTCTATTTCAGAGAGGCACTGCTCCCCAGGTAGGGTCAGAATAGAGGCCTATGCTAATTGTGCACACTATGTCTGGCACACCAGATATTTCATGCTGGAGGCCTGAGGAACTTTTATTATCTGTCAGTACTGAGACTGCTGCACACTATATTGGCTCTGGGAAATAAGAACTGTGACCTCTTGTCAAACCTACTGTGCAAACCTTGGGTTTAAAACACTACAGGCTCGTCCATCTGAGACCTCTCTTTCCATATATTTTTCCAGCACTGTGTTTGTTGGCAGAAGACAGGCTATTAAAAATACTTTCATAGAGCTGATTGATGTTTCAGCATTTTAAAGAAAACTTTTTGGTTTTTTTTTTTCATATGAAGTCCAGATATTTACTGTTAAAGAGAAGTTTTGATGTCCTTATGGCTTTCTAAAATACATGTTGGTATTTTACAGAAAAAAAAAAAAAGTTATTTACAAGCAAGTGCATGCAAGCAGTCCAGCCAGTTAGTACATCTACAGATGTTGAAATTGTCAGGCATCCAAAAAACCTTTCACTTTGGACGAAAAAACATGTTTCTCCCTGGAAAAATATTACTTTCATTGCTAAAATGTTGCCATCAGGATTTTTTCAAAGACTTCTATTAATTTCTTTGTATTCTACTTAAAAGAAAAACTTTTCCACTGGAATAGGCAATATAAGTAAATACAAAGTATGTGACCTAATGAGTTTAATTGGAAAGGATGCTATTACTGAAGATATTTATATACGAATAAGACTCTCATCCCAGCAGCAAGTTTCCTTTAATCCTACAGTGAAATCAAATGCTATGTTTATTACATCATTTTCTTTTTGCAATGGAAAATACTATGATGTGGCAAATCTATCATTGTGGCTCAAAGGCTGGATCAGGAGAGGGTCTGTGAAAGGAAACAGCTCTCATTTATACCCAAATGGTAGCTAATGAAAGAGAAAAAAAAAAAAAAAAGATAAATGGCTGCTTTGAAACTGTGGGGTTTTAAGCAAAACACTTTCTTCAGTTGGTAAAACTGTGATACCTGCCTATATAACCTTTCAAGATCATAGCATCACTTCCTGGTGCCCATGCACAGCTATGCTATTAGTTAATGAACATTCCTAATGATAGTTTGGATCTTATGAGTCAGTCCTTGCCACTGAGCAAACACATGGAGTTTAACATCCCCTCAGAATACTCTCAGCAAAGTGTTCCAGCCCCCTCTTATGTCACTAACAGTTCTGTATTTGATCACGGGAACTGACTCACTCTTTTTTTGCTAAGTCCCACTTCATTCCCATGTTAGTAGGATAATCTCTGTTCATGGGACAGATAAAGCTCTTCATGCAAGAAAAATAAATTGTATTACTGTATGTAGCGAGGGTAAACTACCCATTCTTCAGTCTGTATTTCTTGCCATGAGGTCAGAAACGGAGTTCTTATGTTCCATGCTGTATGAAACACTAGCCAATATTAGTATTCATAGAATTTGTCAGAATTCTTGAAATTTCAGGTGAATTTTGCTGCAGTTGTCATAACCCTACATGGAGAATATTATCCTTGTCTGCATGCTATGTAACTTTCATGTAGTGTCATACACCTGTTCCTCATGCATCATCTTGAGGGTTGTTTTGTCTTGATTTTTCTTTTGCCTTGTTCAGTGATGGACATTAAAAGTTATCACTGCTACTTTGCAGTTGGGGCTGTAATTTAAGATGGAGACGCTCATTCTAGTTTTCCTGGTGAAAGAATAAGACCCATCCAGAATTAAGTACCACCAAGCATAATAGGCAAGAGGGTTGCCACGCAGGAAAACAGAAGCCCTGTTCCCTACATTCTAAACCCCCTTGCCATCACCAAAGCTACAAAGCCTGATCAGATGATGAATCCCCTTTCTGTGGAGTTCTTGCAAAAAGTATGGCCACAAGAAGTGAGCTGCATGAGCATAAGGGCATTGGAAATGCAGGGTGGGGTACTGCTAAATGTTGTTTGTGTTCCAGTGTATCTTCAGGTTACTCACAGTTTAGAGCAGACACATGTGTGGGCCAATAGAAACTGGGACAGAATCCAGCATAATACTAGGTCAGAGCCACAGCTTTTCTGGATTCTACTGGGAAAAGTAATCAGGCCAGTATCTCTAAGCTACTATTCTGGGAAATACACATTCTGTAAAACTGACAATATAGTGAAAATTCTGAATTTAGAGCAAATGTTGTATAAAATACAATTATTAGGTTAAGCCTATGGAAAACAAAAGATCAGATACTCACAGAAAAAAAATATTTTCATGAAACAGGTACAAGCTTTGGGTTGACACCTGTTCTGAAATATTTGGTGGTTTGGACATCTGTGCTGTTAAAGCTGTACATGGAAAAGATGGAAAAGATTATATTTTTGAGGTAAGCAATCCCACTCTTTTCGATACATGCTTTTATATGTTACAAACAGCCAAGTAAAGAACGTTTGGGATAGTTACGCAGCGGCTTATTTGTGTTTCAGGAAAGGCTGTGTATTTTTGAGTGTTTAAATCATGATGCAAAGCCACATGTCCAAGTTAGTGGCAACACTTGCTGGAAAATGTAACCATATATATGGTAATGTATTTTAGTGTTTGAGGAAATGTGCACAAACTACAAAACAAAACCAAATGTCAATGTCACATTTTCCCAACCCTTATTATTTCTTTCCTGAGCAGGCTTACCAGTTTTTCCTGGAAGGTTTATAGATAGCACTATCCCATGGGAACTCCAGCAAAATTATACCTTTACATGGAAAGGGAAATTAAGAATGAAGTGGAAACATCTTTGCTTTTTACTAGCCTAAATGTTACCTTTAAGATCTGATTTTTCATGAATCGGAAGTTTCTGCTGTAGATTATTTTGAAAAGTTTAAGTTTGTCGTTAAACTTAAGTTTATTATGAGTAAATATAACTTTGTCTAGCCGTAAAACAAGAAATCATCACTTGCCTACCACATAATTCAGGATTTCTTCTTCATCTTCCATGTTCTTAGAAATTTATTCAGGAGATAGTCAAGCATCTTCAGTATCTCCCTGCTCCAAAGGAGGTTGATCTTTGCTGAAGCAAAGCTAAGAAAATTTTTTCTAAACTAGGAATGTAATCTGGAGATTATGGATTTACCTTTTCGTATTATTTTTGTCCATTTATAACAGAAGAGCTTTGTAGAAGTAAAAATCTTTGTTTTGTCATAGTGTTAAACAGCTCTATATATTTTCACAAATTTATTTATCGCTATTGCAACTGCTGATAATTCCCAGATCAATCAATAATACTTAAAAGCACTGAGCAGCTTGCAACATTAAACCTTCTGCAAAGCAAATAGAACTACTCACTACCTCCTGAGAGATGCTGAGGAAGATTTCAAGAAATCCTGTTCTTTAGTCTGCCTGGCTGAATCAGAATTTACTGTGTCTTACTGTATCAAACCCCAGTGTGGCATAAGATTTAGGATTCCCTACTAAACCTCCTCTGTTGCTCCTTCATATAGCACAGTCCCTCCCTTCCACATCACCCAGATGTTCCTGTGGAATCTGTAATGCTTCACCCAATGAAATCTATCTGAGATTTGAAAGGGTGAAATAAAACCCCAAAACATTTTGCTCCTTCTGAAAACAGCTCGCTCTGACTTCTGATGATACTGTATAGAGAAATTCCTGAATGTACCATTTGTCACGTGTGCTACTTCACAGCTTGACTGTAGCCATGGGTGTATCTCAGACATTTCTGCTTTCTGGGAAGGCACTGATTTCTGCTCACACATAAGCTCTTCTCCAGCAATTGGGCTTTGGCAGCCTCCCATGTGACATTTAAAGATTTGTAGGATATTCTGTAGTTCCCATAGTCCCTAAATGTCTCTTACGGTGGGCCTCAGCATTTTGCACACACCCTCATTTATCCAAATATGTTACATTTGAGATAGTTCATGCTGATTTGGCTGGTTTTAATCCCATAATTTTTTACCTCACAATTGAAAATAATGTCAATTATTTAAGACATTAGAACTTAGGACATAAGGTTTTTGTTATCTCACCTCATAAGATAGTAGTTAAAAACTGAAAACACACACAAAAAGATACAAAACTAGAGTAGGATTTCATTTAACAAGTATACTCTTGTAAGAACTAGAGGTTTCAGGCATAAACCAGTGGTGTTTCTTATACACTGCAGCTAAAGCTAGTCTGGGAAATGACTGGCCACACTGCTCAGTCCCTCCTACTGATCTATTTTATTCCCTGCTTTCTTTTCATCTTTCTGTACAAATACAGTTGGACCTTTTCTGTGTCCACTGGACGTGAAGGATGACACCTGTTAACAGTTGCACTTCTCAGTGAGCAAATTCCTGTCAGACTAAACACATTAACTGAACTTGACTGTTTCTACATTTTTAATATTGCACAATTCTTCAAATTTTTGAGCAAAGCCAGCAAGCATCAGCAGCTGCTGCTGAAGTCAGGCACACAAAGTAATTCCTGCAGCAGACCTGGGAGGTCTGGTGGATAGGAGGAGAAAGGGGAGCAGGTTTTTGAAAATGAAATAGGCAGTTCAAATTATATATTATAATGATCCAACAGAGTACCCCCATTCCTGCTTCTGAACAAATCCCCTGGTTCTTCATGCCAGATATAGTCATACTTCTAAGCAAACAGGATTCTGAGAAGTATGGGATACAGCAGGAATTTGGTTTATAGAGCATTTTAATTAGAGTACCTAATAGATGTTGCCATTAAAAGGAGGAGTGGAGAGAAACATAATTCTTGCTGTTCCACAGAATCAGATTAATTGTTTGGAAGGTGGTAATGCTGATCAGTAAGAATATTTAGAATCTGGTTAAGACATTTAAATGTAGAATTGTTTACAAAGCTCATATCCAACAGCACATCTGTAAAACTTAGAATCATTTGCCACTAAAAAGGCAGCTTCCATCAACAGTTATTACACTATAATTTTAACAGTCACTGCACTATAATTCTCAGGTACAATGAAGAGAAGACCATCTGCACCAGTATAGGAAAATTTTTTGCCTTTTGTATGCTTTCAACATGGGAAAATATACGTGTTATTAAAGATAGCATGTCCATGCTGAAATCAAGAACCAGGAGCTGAGCAGGACAATCAGTCTGGGTTTGTGCTCCCAGTTGTAGTCCCATACTGAAACCTATGCTTTCATGTTTCCATGGTGACTGGGTCACCGACTACAAAACAAAATGTTTCTTCATTGCTGACACTTTAATTCTTCAGATATGATCTGACAAATAACATACAAACTTCCTAATGTGTGAAATGATGTATGCAGATATGTTCTTCCTCATTTTTCAGTTTCAGCATTTGACCAGTGTAACCACCAATAGTAAAACTTATATTGTCATCCAACTTCCAAGTGAATGTGATGGTGGATAGAATTCTCCTAAAGTATCCTTCATAAACTTGGCATTCTAGACAGAAATTAACTTGAGAGCATTTCTGTAATAAGTTTGGGAGAGCAGAATTCACAAGAATAACTCCTTAGTACCTAGTGCATGTTTTGACAAACATGTTTAACAAGGGTTTTAGGACCTCCATAATCTAAGACAATAGTTTCAAATTACCCAGACTGTTTAATTATTAAATGTAATGACTCATCTGCTTACAAAAATCCATTCTAAATGTTAGAATGTATAATATATAAATGACTCTCTCTATGACTGTTTCTGGAAGGTTATTTACTAATTTCATATTTTCCTTCCCTTTTTTATGCTATACCATTAATTTTATTATTTTAGTGTTCTAATCATTCAGCTACTTGTTGATGGTCATTTTGTCCTTCCTTGGTTTAACATTGCATTTTGTTTTATTCCCCAAAACCATGGAGCAACAAATTGTACCGGTGGCTGATATCAGAGAATCAGTAAAACTTTGTGTCTCATGAATCTAATGTTCTAACTTTGCTTCTTAAAAAACACCACTGTAGAATAATTCTTTATCTATGATCTAGTATGGTACGCTTACATTGCAGGTAAGAATGTGTTGGTTCTTCATGTTAGATCCAGTCATCATGCCACACTTCTTCAAGAAGGGTAAACATTACTTTTTTTTTTTTTCTGTTAGTTTCTCTAAGAGATTCTCTTTTACACATATTTGATTAAAAGGATGAGAATTTCTAAATAACTTACTCTTATTTTAAAGCCTCATGTGTGCTTGCTGTGTGAAGTAGAGTAATGACTGTTTAGGAATAATATGGAAGGATTGGAGAACTAAAATGAAAGGAAAAAAAATGTTGTTTAGTGACACTGAGGTACAGTTCTAGACACTTAATTTCTGCCTCCATAAGCCTTGTTATGAAATAAAGAAATACACAGATCTTTATTACTGTTAGTTTCTTGTAGATGTCTCCCTCATGGGATGTGCATGTTCCTTAGACCAAGTAGGACTCAATGTAATAAAAAGAATTTAGTGTAAGTACAGCTTCTCACATTTTATATCTTTGCGTGCTAGATTTGGGTCCATTCTATGCAGTTAGGTCAGTTCCCCAGTGCTAGCTTGTGCATCAGTATCTTCGTGTTTCTAGAGCTACCATAGAGATTTCTAGTCATTTGAACAAGCTGAAGCCAATACTACTGTTATTTCACAGACATTATAAAAAGGATACCTTTTTAGTGTACTGTTCATATTTCCATGCTGCTATAAATGCTGGTCCAAGGGGAATCTTGGAAGGTGTCCATTTGTGCCTTCTTGCTATGCAGTTGAGGGCTACCTCATGCATCCCCAGGAAAAAAATCCAAACCAACTTGTCTGAAGACATGAGGGACAAAATATCCAAGTCATGTTATTCAAACACAATACAAACTTGTTTTTTCTGTGAAGCTACAAGCTCCTGACAGTTTTCTTAGATGGGTGCTGGATGAGATCAATTTGACTTTTACAAAATGTGACTTTCTAAAAGTTGTTCCCTGAAGAAAGCTACCTTCTCCGGAAGAACCTTTTGGTGGTTCCTGTCTTGTACTTCTATTCTCCAAAGAACTATCCCCAAACTTCTAATGAGGAGCAGTGAATCACTTAGCTAAGAGGAAGGGCTATCTGCTTGATCAGGAGGAAGGCTGAGTTGTTACTCTGTGTAAAACAATTGATTGTAACAAATAACAAACAATAATTGTAAACAATTTAGAGTTTATTCTTTCCTCCTCTGTTGGAATTCTCGGCTGCCAAGCATCACCATACCAGAAAGAAGCTACATAGGAACAAGGATTTCATTAATAAGTCATTGCAACATAAAGTTTTTTAAATGTCTAACCAGTTATTGCTAATAAGACAACAAATTCAGATCCAATAAACTGTAACTTCTTAAACAGAAGGACTTTCAATCTTTCCCTTTTCAAAGTAATACTTCTGTAGATTTAATACTCGAAAGAACAGAGACTTGAGCATTGTTCATGTTTCTGTCTCCACTGACTATTATTTTTCATGATTCATTCTTGGAAAACCAAACCTTTTGGGAAACTAAACAAAATTCATCATGATGATGAATGCAGTAAAAGAGAACAAATGTAACAGAATCCTTTAAAGTGGCCTCACAGGCAGGCTCTCAAATGTTGCTCAAAATTGAATGGGTGGGTGTCTGCTGCAGGTGTCTTATTTCTATTTGCTTATTTTTACCCTAAGCTATATTAAAATTATGTCCCCAGTGGTTTATAACCTAGAAGGATGCAAACTGTTTGGATTTTGTAAAGAATATTTTCAGCTGCTGTAAGCCAGTATAAGAAATTAAGAAACTAATATTTAATTAATTATTTATTTTAAGTCTTGGTGTAATAGACATGGTTTCTGGAGGTGACACAGTCTATCAAAGTACTTCCTAGTATACCACCAACTCTAGAGTGTATATACCATGTAAAGAGTAGAGCACCAGCAGTAAGTACTGTCTTCTACAGACTTCTGTATTCCTATATTCAGTGTCCTGAATACCACTGGCTAAAGTACATGAAGGAATGCATCAGAAGGGAGCAAAGGCAGAAGAGATCTGTGCCTCATGAAGTATTTGTGCACAATTTTGCTTAAAGCTGTGCTTTCTAAGAAATGCAATCAATTTACAAAGTTCAGACAGACCTACATCACTGATTGAGGCACAAGTTTAGTGGGACCAAGCTTCTGACACTGTCCTTCCAAGTGCTCAAAAGCTAAACTTATTCTTCTGTCTTAAGCATATATACTTCCAAAATTCAGCACTCAAAACTAGACAAAGACATGAAAATATAAGCTGTTAGAAATGTTTGGTACTGTCCTTGAAAAAATCATAGAGATATTTAGATTAGAGGTCACCTAGTCCAACTTTCAGCTCAAAGCATGACTCACTTCAAAGCTGCTCAGACCCTATTCTAAAAGAGAGTTTTTTCTTACCATGTCTGCCAATATTGTAGATACAAGTCTCCTATTAAAAAAAAAAAAAAACCCAAACAAAAAGCTGTCTAGAAACATAAGTCTCTAAATCGGGTGATCTGGCATATAAATATATGCAATATATATAGGAAATAATAATGGCCATCACTTTGTTACATACTTAAGTAGCTTTCCATCCATTGAAGTATATCCTCTGTTGAGGTCAGTAAGAGAACTAAAGCCAGCTGTAATAATTGATAAGTCAGAAGTCTCTCATAATTTATGATCTGGTTATATAAGAAATGTTGAAAATTGAAGAGTCTAAAATTACTCTTTTGGTGATAGAACTGAGTTATAATTAAGGCCACACCTGTCTGTGAAAATTCACATTTCTAAAGTAAAGAGCATTCCTACATTTCCTAATAGGGCTTAATAGAACTTCATAACAAACAGCCAAGAGGATACAATTCTAGAAAAAACAACCTTTTAATTAAGATTTTTTTTTCCAAGTTTCTGAAGCATTCGTGCCGAATTCATTAATGTATTCCTTGATATGTGGGCTTCATGGGATAGAAAAAAAGTCAGTTTATTCAATGAACATTTCTGGGCCTTACTTTGTATTTTGAAAGTAACAGTTTTAATCCACTGAAATTTTCCAGACACTGTTCCAGAAATAATGATATCAGCTGTTCTTTTAGACAGAAAAATAAATTGTATCTAATGACATAGTTAATGAAGGGGGTAAATTTGCTTTACTAGGACACTACTTTTCATTTGAACAGAGCTATAATTATTGAATAACATTAATATTTTCGTTTTTATCCTAAGAATAATTATTCACTGTTTTTTTCATGTAATATTTATGTTTACTGTATCTATAGTCAAAATACCTGTAACTTTTAAACTTTTACATTAACAACAATAGCACTTATATGTGACAGTCTTAATGTTTTCTTTTCTTGATGACAAGCCATACCTTATTAACAGGGGTGAATACAGGTAAAATACATTGTGATGTTAATTTAATTGTTATTTTGTAGATTAAACCAATCTCACATATTCTTTTCAAAGTGCTAGAATTTTTCTCAGATACGTGAACTGCATTTTCTCTATATTTTTTACTTTTTTTTTTTTTTTTAATCTACTACATTTGCATGAGTTTGCAGCACACAAATTCAGCTTCATCCAGTGATTATGATTGGACATAGAAATCATTTGCTTGGTTTGTTTTCATTCCAGATTGAAACAAGGTCATATAAATGTGCCTGGAGGCACTGGATCCTTCCTCTAGGAATGCTTAATTCACTTTCCCAGCTGTTCTTACTTTTTCGGCAGATGTTATTCACCCACTACAGGAGAGGCTGTAAAAATTTCCTAGCAGTCACCACTGATTTTCTGCTGTGCTCTCCCTTCCCCACTTCTCAGGTGTGGTTACATCTTCAATTACAAATTATTCCTGCCTGTGCTATAGAGACCTCAGGGAAAGCCCCGTGATTACTTCATATCCCGTCACTCCCTTCTCAGAAATCACACCATCTCTCCTTACGTCCCATACAGTATTGTATCACCTCCTCAAACTGTTAGTTTTTCTTCATGTCAGTTACTTTCCCCATACTTAGAACTCTTGAATTAAAATCAGCCTCTGCCTTTACAGTCAGAATGTTCACCACAACCGGAGATATCCAGGTCCCACAAAAGCAACACCAAAGAATAACACATGCGTAACATAGCAGTAACACAGCCCAACTTCTCTTGTTCACAGACCAAAGTAAATGTTTGTTCTCAGTCCTCACCCTCTCAAGCATGGACCTTCAAAATTACTCTGATTTGCAATGAAATTAATTCCTCTCCCCTCTGCACTTACCAGTTATCATCTCTTCTGTATCTTCATAGATCTTTTTCCGTATTAAATTCATATGTCATTATTCTGTCAGACTTCGTGGGCACTTCTGACTTGCAAGCCTTGTATCTGTTCCTTCATTTTCCTCTTGTATTTCGGCATTCTGACAAAAATGTTTTTCTTACAGTGTATCAACTGAGTTCTTTACCTTTGACATTCCTTTAACCTCCACAACTCCATCTTTCCCAGCACTATTTTGGCTGGATCTTTCTCAATGGAGGTTGGACTAGGTGACGTTTAAAGATCCCTTCCAACCCAAAACATTTTGTGATTCTTGATCCTTTGGTAGTAAACACGATGTAATGAACAACTGTGTATGGACAGTAGCAGTCAGAGTATTTTCTCCTTCAAACATGATGATCCCTTTGCAATTGCTGATATCTTATAATTGCTCTGGCTCCTTGATTAATCCCATCCATTTCCATTCTTATTTATCAGAGTTAAACAGCATTTCTATTCTCTTTCTTGCCAGTCTCAGTCTTGCAGCCCAAATTCAAGTATTTGCCTTATCCACACAAGCTGTGGAGAGCACAGACTTAGTCACTAAAAGGTTGTATCACTGAAAGGTCCATCATTTGTTTTGTCACCATATTGTATTGACTTTAACATGCTGCTGTAGCTTCTGTTACTACTGATAATAGCTACAGTCAGTCTCATAGTTTAATATAAAGATATGTTAAGTGCATTTCAGCATATGGTTTTGGGGTGATAAGAGAGTTCATCCTGTAGAATTGGTTACTGAAATACATATAAATGAAAGATAGAAATTATATGAATTAAGCAACTGTAATATAGCACCCCATGTTTTTACTGGCATCTGTGAAAGTAAAATATTTGATTTTATAAATTACAGATTTTTTTTTTTCTGTGAAATCCTCTCAGTGGGGAACTTCCACTATTTTAAACAGCTGAACTTGGTACTGAAAAAAAAACCCTGCCCAATTTTAAATGATAATTTAATGATAATTATGATAATAATGATAATGATAAATGATAATTAAATGATAATTTAAAACTAGTACAGACTGTAAATAGAATATAAACAGGATGCTTTTTATATGTTTAAACTTTGTCAAGCCCTCTAAAGTGGGGGAAATGCCAGCATGACATTCCTCTTAGTCACTCATGGATTTAAAACACCATTACTGTGATCCAAAATATTTTTAATTTTCAAGATGCATTTACATAAAACATTACTGATTTCTGATAACTGTCAATTATT
>JANIJG010023314.1:191508-220344 GCA_024611175.1 Megaceryle torquata
AAATATTTCTTATATATTAAAAATCACAAATATAAACAAAGAAAAAAAAAAAATGACACAAAGAAAAAAAAAAAAAAAAGGGGGGGGGGGGGGGGGGGCGATGGGGGACACCAGCCTGTATTCACCTTGGTCTTAGCTTTTTTGCAAAGGAATAGCAAATACTCTCTCTGTTAGGTTAATGTCTATCCTTGTGCAGTGATCACACAGAGAGTGAAGCTAAGTCTCTTCGTTGCAGCCATGCGCAAAGAACACAGATTTACACTCTTCTCTGGGTGTAAATGCTGTGCTCTGGACTCTGTAGCCATTCCCTCTCAGCATTGCAAGTAGCAAGAGCTCCGACAGCCTCCTGTCACCTGCTGTCTACCCACCCCCATTGCATCTCAAGTTTCATCAGTTATTAAGCTGAACAGTGTCCTGTACTTAAATGGCATTTAAGCTTTGGTGATCTTTTACTCACTCAGCTGTTTAGTGACGTTCACGTTGGGATTGATAATTTTCTTGATGATCTGATGCCTGACTTTCTCTTTTTACCACTTTGGCTGCTATCTTTGTACTTCAGTAAAGCACCAGAACACTTTGTAGCTTACCATCATTCAAGACTTGGCATCTGACTCAGTACTTGGTCAATGTTAGGTTCAACTTATCTTTGGCCAACAATATATGTTCAACAAACATGAGGACTTTTAACAACGTCAAAAACCTGTCCAAGTGACGAAAGATTGTCAAGGGCAAAAGGTTATGGTTTTTATTGCCATATGTGTTTGAATCTGCCTCAATCTGTGAATAAGGCAGCTATGTTTCAAAATACTGTCTTAAACTAAGATCTTCTCTGATGAAGTGGACATGAAGTTTTGAGGAGCACTTCAAGGCTTCCTTTTTCATCCTAAGCTGTAAAACTACACTTTTCCCACATGTTCTGGTAAAGAACATGGCAATATCTCCTAAAGAAAGTTTATATGTAAACTTGCAGTTGTAGAAGTATTTAAAAATAGAAATCCAGTCAGAACCCAGTCCTCTAGATCTTAATCCTGTCTAATCCTTTGGCAGGACCTTATTTTAGGCAATTTGTTTCACAGTCACTCCAAGTAATTTTTTTAATATGAGTGGACAGTAAACAAGGAGAGCTTTTCTTTGCATACTTGTGAAACTGTTCCTTCAGTTGTTGGGTAAGAGGGGGGTTAATATACACCTGATAGTGAGAGGGGTGATAGTTTCAAAATAATTGTTGTTATTACCTGCCTTCAAAGGGGGGAGATTTTTAGACCACAGACATAACTCTCTCCCTGAAAATCACATTTTGCAGTGGACAACCAAACATCTAATGCCCTTCACAATGACATCAAGTTAATCTAACAGTCATTATTAACATTTTAGAGCCCTGGCCATAGTATCTGGCACATGTTTGCCTCCTGCCTCTAGTATTATGCATATTAATCTGTCAAGAAAAAACTTATGATAAAATGAAGTGGATCTTTAAGTGCTGCAAAAATTTGAATAAATAACAATAACTCAGTGGAGCTTAATACTGAAGTGAATCCACAAAATTTTGTATTTCAAGAGCCACAAAACCATCAAGACTACGTTTTACCCATTCAAAGATATAAACTCTTACTGGTTCAATACTTTTATCTCAATTAAAAACATCGGCTATGTTCCACTTAAAAATATGTATATTTAAAAATATGGTCAATTTTTTAGAAAATTTCTATGTAACTATTATTTCTTCAGTACTGTTGATGTGGTCCAAGAGTTGAAAAACATTATTTCCTTTCTTAGGAAATATTTGCTCTGGACTTCAATTATTATTTCATTGTTTACTTTAGAGTTATTTTAAAGCCTTTTAGCTGTGAGGAAGCTTAGAAGAGACATCCTGGACCTGAAAATCCCAGAAGTGTGGCCAACATTTTGGATACTAAAACACAATGCCAGTGTCTCTTCTAAATGAGCAAATGTAAGAATAATGTAAATGCTTTGGGGCTTCAAACTAATCTAATTTTTAGAATAAAGTAATCTTTGTTAGACTTGGTATGAATTTCTGTAGCATTTACCATATTTTGAACATCCTTAAGCTTACGTGATATTTTTTACAATGCAGCTCATTCACAACTACAGTGCAAGATGAAAGATTATATTTCAGAATGGTAATGAATATGCATGTTCTTTTAAATCTAAATGTCTCTTTAAATACCCAATTTGTCTGATTCCTATAAGCACTTGAATATGTAAAAGAAGGAACGCAAAACTGTGCTCTTTTTTTATGAAGAAGATGAAGTATTCAGTGTAGATTGATGGATTGAGAAGAGTTTTGTTGTTCCCACTATATCCCTTACAGCTTGGGAGGGATCCATACAGTGCAGATGCACTAGCTTCACACTCTTCAGTCTGATCCCTTTGTCTCACTTACAGATAACAAAATTCTTCTACCTTGGAAATATTTGCAGAATCAGGTCTTATCACAAAATTTCAGTATTTTCCCTTCAACTACACAAGTCTGGAATTCAAGTCAACAACCTACAGCAGAATGCCCACCTGAAGAGATGGGAATGAACCTCTCTAGCCAAAATATGAAGATATTAAATGCTGTTTAACATCTTCATAAGTGATTTGGATGTTGGGATCAAGAGCACCCAAATGAAGTTTGCAGATGACATCAAAATGAGTGGGGAAGTTCGTAAGGTTCCTGCTAGCCCACTCCTCCAGCCTGTCCAGGTCTTCCTGGAGTACCAACAAAAAAGATGTGGACAGGCTGGAGAGGGTCCAGAGAAGGGCCACAAGGATCATCAGAGGACTGGAAGACTTGCCATATGAAGAAAGCTGAAAAAAAAGGGTTTGTTCAGCCTTGAGAAGGCTAAGGGAAGACCCTATTACCATGTACCAATGCATAAAAGATGGTTCACAAGGTGAAGACTCTCTTTTTACAAGGAGTCACATGGAAAAGATGAGGGGTAGTGGGTGCAAGTTACTCCTGGGGAGATTCCAATTGGAATACAGAAGAAAATTAGAATAATTAGACGTAGGAATAATCTCCCAAGGGAAGTGGTGGATTCTCCTTCATAGGACCATTTTAAGACACAGCTTGACAGGGTGCTGGGTCATCTCATTGAAATTTTTTTTTATATATTTTTTTGTTGTTGTTTTGCACTTTGAAAGGTTGGACTAGATGATCCTTGAGGTCCCTTCCAATCTGGTATTCTATTTTGCTAGAGATTGGAAAGGATTAAGGGGTGTTTAGGGTGTTTCTCTGGCCATTGACACTTACAGTTGCCTGTGGCAGCAAGAGTCCTCCAGCACAATTGACTCTGTTGAACCTTTTCTGTGTTGTTCCACTTACCTGTAGCAGACAATGAACCTCAGAAGTCAAAGAGATACAGGAAAGTGCATTTTTGGAAGTAATAAAACACTTTCATAAAACTCACTGATCCTCCTGCAGCTGTGCAAAACCCTTGGGGATCACTTTCTGATGAATCTTTCCTTCTTCACCCACCCACCACCACCCCCTCTTACCAGCACAGATTATTATTGTGTGTACTGCAGGGTTTGTCTACACAAGTGAGAAATCTTATGTGAGGTTTGGTAGCTAGACAGCTTCTCACAGACTGGAAGTTAGATGGACACAACACAGTCTGCACTATCTGGATTACATATAACAACATCCATACCATACGTTACTGCTAATGGAGTCTTAACTGCTTTGTACATGACAGCCTCTTATTAATTATTATTTTTTGTATTGCAGTCACTTGTGTTCCATACTGTGAGAAACACCGGGATGCAGGGCTGCAGGCAACATGCCTTCACCTGCTACTGAATAGCCTTGATACATCTCAAAAAAGCACTGCAGGCTCTCAAAAGTTAATTAGATCTTTTCATTGTTGAAACCATAGAATCATTTAGGCTGGAAAAGACGTTTAAGATCCTCAAGTCCAACCATTAACCCTACTCTACCAAGTCCACCACTACATCATATCCCCAAGCACCACATCTATACAGCTTTTAAAGGCATTCAAGGATGGCGGCTCAACCACCTCCCTGGGCAGCCTCTTCCAATGCCTGACAACCCTTTCAGTGAAAAAATGTTTCCTAATGTACAGTCTAAACCTCCCCTGGTGCAGCTTGAGGCCATTCCCCCTTGTTCTATCACTAGTTACCGTGAGAAGAGACTAGTGCCTACATCTCTACAACATCTTTTCATGTAGTTGTAGAGAGCGATAAGGTCTCCCCTCAGCCTTCTCTTCTTCTGACTAAATAGCCCCAGTTCCTTCAGCTGCTCCTCATAAGACTTGTTCTCCAGGCCCTTCACCAGCTTAATTGCCCTTCTCTAGACCTGTCTTTCTTGTACTGAGGTGACACCAATGCTGAGTACAGAGCGACATCACCTCCCCGTCTTGCTGGCCACATTATTTCTCATACAAGCCAGGATGCCATTGGCCTTCTTGGCCACCTGGGCACACTGCTGGCTCACGTTTAGGTGGCTGTCGATCAGTACCCCCAGGTCCCTTTCAGACGGAGAGCTTTCCAGCCACTCAGCCCCAAGCCTGTAATGTTGTCTGGAGTTGTTGTGGCCCAAGTGCAGGACCCAGCACTTGGACTTGTTGAAGCTTATACAGTTGACCCCAGCCCATCAATCCAGTCTGTCCAAGTCCTGCTACAGAGCCTCCCTACGTAGCCTCAAGCAGATCTACACTCCCATCCAACTTGGTGTCATCTGCAGGCTTGCTAAAGGTACATTCTAGCTCCTCATCAAAATCATTGATAAAGATGTTAAACAGAAGTGGTCCCAATACTGAGCCCTGAGGAATGTCACTTGTGACCTGATGCCAGCTGGATTTCACTCTGTTCACCACTCTTTGGGCCCAGCCCTCCAGCCAGTGAAATAAGAATGACCAGTAATAGTTGGGGCTATTATGTTACACTTTTACTTCTCCTGAAACAAACACAGATGTGCCAAAAGTAGATACACTGGAGAAATAACAAATATAAAAATAACAAATGTGTATAACCCACTGAAGTGACTGACTTTTTGCATCAGCTGCATGGCAGCCACACTACTTTTCAAAAAGAGTATGAATTTTTCACTAATCAATAATGATCCAGCCTTCCATAGCAGAAATCCAGCAAATAGTTGGGAAGCTGTAGTTTGAGTTTGCATTTCCATGTTCAAATTCAGCTGATGGGCATGGTATGAGCCACAAAAACACACAAACCTTCAGAAATATATCTTAGACAGAAGCACAGGCAGTCACTTCAGATCTTCAACAGACTGCTGAATACCCTAAGAAACCTCATTTTCTGTATCTGTTCTGTGCTTCCCACAGAGGTAATGTTCCCAGAGACTGTACACTCAGGTGTCCCACTGAACCTGCATATTGCTCAATGACTGGCAGGGATGACATTGCAAAGTTGCTGTTCTCTTGTTCTGCTGACCCATATCCTGCACTTGGCCTTTTTCTTTTGATACAATACATACCATTTCTGCAGATCTTATTTGAATTTTGTTAAAAAAAGTGAAGAGATGACCTGGCGTTCTACACAGACATGGAATAAGTTTACTTTGGTGCCATATCAATAGCTGATGTATTATTTTATTTTACAGGTCATGGACTGTGCGATGCCTCTGATTGGTGAGCACCAGACTGAAGACAGGCAACATATAACTGAGCTAGTCGTAAGCAAAATGAACCAAATGTTGTCCAAAACTCCTATACCATCTCCTCAGAGACCCACTGCCACTCAGCAGCCTCAGGTAGGAAACTTCTGCTTGTAAAATAGAGATTCTTGTTCTAAAATTTTAAGGTCAAAATTTTCTTCAAATAATTTGGCTGGAAAACTGTGGAGACGTACCCTAAACTACAAGGAATCAAGAACTTATCAACAGGTTTTATAGGTTTTTCTTATCTCAATGGGATGGATTATCTCCAGATATAATGGAGATGTGCAAGCGTTGTGGTTCTATCAGTAAACTGGTAACGGGGGTTCAGAAAGGCTTTGTGTTCTTTTCTTTCAGCTAAATCTGTATAAAATATCATGGAAATAATAAGAAACTCTGTCACAAGCAATCTTTGCCCTGAGGAGAATACCAGGACAATAGTTCTTGTTGTTTCTGTGATAAATAAATTAAATGATAATATTTTTTTATGTGCTGCAATTCACAAAAGTACATTTCAATTCTAGGAAACTCCTGAAATACATTTAGCAAACTAGAAAACCTGGGTCAAAGGTTGCAAATAGATGCATTTCACTTATTTTATTTTATGTGGCTTGGCAGTTAAAATCTCGGGGTGCCAAATCTGCCCCAGCCTTGCTATGAGCTGGCTTTAAGCTTTTGGAAGTCATCTTTCTGTTTCCATTTCCATGCTTACAAAATGTGAAGTTTGTTTTATTGATCCTTCACACAATTTCCAAGAGTGTGGTATTTTTGTAAAAGGCTCTAAGAATGTAAAAGTTTTGTCCCTACGTTGGAGAGATAATGATTTGATGGGTAGACTATTAGATGGATAAGGAATTGGCTGGGTGGCTGAGTCCAGAGTTGCAGTCAGTGGCTCAATGTTCAAATGGAAACCAGTAATGGGTGGTGTCCCTCAAGGGTCTGTACTGAGACAATACTGTTTAATGTATTCATCAATGACAGTGGCATTCAGTGCATCCTCAGCAAGTTTGTGGATGACATCAAGGTGAGCAGTGCAGTAAATACCCTAGAGGGAAGGGATGGAATCCAGAGGCACCTGGATGGCAGGGTCGTGCACTTGAGTCATGGCAGTCCTGTAGTATGAGTACAGACTAGGTAATGAATTGACTGAGAGCAGCCCTGCAGAGAGGACTTGGAGATACTAGTGAAAGAAAAATTGGACATGAGCTGACACCATGAGCTCACAACCCAGAAGTCAATCACATCCTAGACTGCATCAACCGAAATGTTGCCAGCAGGTCAAGGGAGAAGGGATTCTGCTCCTCTGCACTGCTCTGGGGAGACTCCACCTGCAATACTGTGTCCAGTTCTGGAGTCCTCAGCACAGGAGAGACAAGGACATGTTGGAGCAGGGCCAGAGGAGGCCACAGCAATGATCCAAAGTCTGGAACCCATCTGCTGTGAAGAAAGGCTGAGAGAATTGGGGTTGTTTAACCCTGGAGAAGCAAAAGCTCCAGGGAGACATTACTGTGGCCTTTCAATATTTAAAGGGGGCCTATAAAAAAGATCGAGAAACACTTCTTACCAAGAACCTAGTGACAGGACAAAGTGTGATGGTTTAAACTGAAAGAGGGTAGGTTTAGATTGGATATAAGGAAGACATTCTTTACAATGAGGTTGGTAGGATGCTAAAATACATTGTCCAGAGAAATTGTGGATGCTTCATCCCTGGAAGTGTTCAAGGTCAGGTTGGATGGAGATTTGAGCAACCTGATCTAGAGAAAGATGTCCCTGGCCATGGCAGAAGGGGTTAGATTGGGTGGTCTAGTCTATTAGATCTAGTCTAGGCCTCAAGGTCTGTTCAAACCCAAACCATTCTACAATTCTCTGATTCTGGGAAAAGTGCTATATAAATGCTAAATATCATCTCCTGTATCTTCAGAGCTAGGCAGCAGCTCGGATCAAGAGCAGCATGGTCAGCTACAAATTTCACATACTTCTTTTCATATACTGAAGGATTAAACCATAACAATATACTCTGACATAAACCATTAAGGACTGTACTGCTGCTCTGTACCAGCACAGCTCCATGGTAATCAGTTAGGCAACAGAATAACCCAAATTGTAATACAGGAATTACCAAGCCTAAATCAAGAATCTATTTTTACTCCCAGTAGGCTCCACAACAGGTAAACAATTTGAAAACAGTTTTGTGGCATACCTCAGACAGACTAGTTCTTCAGGCAGAATGACTAATTTGTTCTTCAAATATATCATCATGCTTTAAGTTATAAAAATACACCATCCCACATAAAAAAGTGGTGTGGCTTCTATTTATATTACAGCCACTCGAAACTAAACACAAAATTGTTTCAACCACGGAACCACATACAATGGGGAAGTTTCCATCCAACATGACTCAAGTCCATTGTAAAGGGCACTGAAAAAGAAAGACAAGAATGGGAAAAAAAGTTAATCACCTTATGCCAAAATACAGTTTCATTTAGGACTAGAACATTGAAGCAGAGTCAAATTTAGAGTTGTCCAGAGCATACAACTCAACATAAATCAAAGTTTAAAACAGTAGTAGACATTATTGCATCATTAATAGATTCACAGTCATTTAGAGCGTTTGATATTTCCCATTTTGGGGAAAAAAAAATTGTAAGGTTCTGGGTAGGCATGTTTCCCTGGATTTTAAACAAGACAAGAAAGGAGTAATGTTTATAGTTACTAGTGTCATCCAAAGAAACCGGTTATCTGTTGTATGTAAATAATAAATAGGTATTTAAATAAATTTAAAAATTACTCATTTCCAAAGACAAACTGGGTACATAAATTCAAAATGAAAACAGGACACCAGGAACATTTTAAGAAATTCCTAAATTCCCCAGTCATCGCTGTTACTTGTCATGTCCATGAAAAGGTGTTGATTTTTTTTTTCTCTTAAACAAGTTTTGGATGATTCCAAAGCTAGTATTTGCTGGCTAGCTGCTGAACTTGTTAGATTTCTACTTAGTTTAGGTTACTGAGGAATTCAGCCTTTGCTAATGGCTACAGGATATTACTCAACATTGATCTTCTTTTCCTTATCCTACCCTTAAATTATGGATTGCAGTTGACCAAACCCAGAGATATCCCTTCAGATTATTTGCAATATTTATGAGTTTCCTCTCAGTTGTTAAGACTCTGCTTCCTTATGATTTGCCTTGTTACAATATTCACCAGTTTAGAACAGACAAAGGGGATCCAAATTTCTACAGAAGATACTATTTCCAAATACTCATTAATCTTCCCAACTTTAAGGGAAAATCATGGAACAGCTCTGTAGTATTTAAAACAGATATCTGCTCATGTGTAGTTCATTTGTAGCTAAGAATAAAGTCAGTCTGTTAAAACAAGCTGTCCCTTTCATCTTGAACAGTTTTCTCCCTTTCTAATCTGAGAAAATATTTCCCATTCTTGAAAAAAATACTGTCTATTCATTTCTGAGACAGGGGGATACTGCATATTTCTGCAGGTCACCAAAAATGCAAAGCCGGTAATTTATTGCCAATCTACGGTGTGGATATGTATGCGTGGTCTTAGAAACCAAAGTAATATAACTATAAAAGATTAATTTGTGTATTTTGCTATTTCTGTTTTTAATGGAACAGATTACAGTCAGTAGTACAGCTATAGATGTGCCATGTTTTCAATTCCCTTATTATCTGCCTTAGTTTTTAAAAATTGTAATCTACCCATTACTGTGGCATTGGGTGCACTGTACATAAAATACTGCTTCAATTTATAAATGCCTGCAACGGTCAGTACTATTCCAATTAACTATCCATCAGAAAACAAATCAATAATTAGGAAAATAAGTCTTTGTTTAGTGCTGTGCTGCCAAATCTTGATGGAAATGACTGGCCTTGCAATATGTTCTGAAGGCCAACAAAGTTCTCTCTGTCAGAGTGCCAGAGGGAGCAAATTCCAAAGGCAGGGACCTCAGACAAATGTCTTGCTTATGTTGAAAACTCAGAGCTGCAGACCCTGTGATTCTTAAACCCATTAAATCTATAATCTGAGGTATCAGATATATTGAGATAATTTTAAACTTCTATTTTGTATATTACACATGTATTTATTTATCTATAAACACTTGCACAAGCTCTTGAACAAGTTCTGCTGGTACACAGAATATTAGAGAATTCATGACAGAGAAAAGCTACAGTTTGCAGCTCTGTGTTGTTCCTCACACTACCTGACTATAGTTGCAGCCAAAAAAAGTGGGTCTCATGCTTTTCTCTTGTGGTCCCAGGCCACAGTTTATTGTATAGCTGTACTGGGATAGAAAGTATCCTTGATTACAAGATTCAGAGCTTGCCAGTTTTGTGCTTATCAGCTACTTTACAAGTCTTCCCTCTACAAAGAAAAGCAAGAGTCCCTGCTCTCCAAGAAGTTCTATCTGATATAACTCTTTCCAAAAATCAAGTTGTTTCTGTTTAATTTAAAAACATGACAGCTTGTTTTACTCACAAATGTGATGAAAATATATAATACAAAAAATTTTATCTAGGAATGTGATTTTAATAGAAGTTTTCCATGACACAAACCTGCTTTACTCTCAGGCACTAAAATGATGGAAATCTAAATTTCTATCTTGTGTAACCTTTATGAATACTTTTGACAGATCTTTTGAGAAGCCTTTTTCAAATTTTTCCTAAAAACCAGTAGGTTAAACTACCCAGTGAAGTGCTCTAGCCAATGGCATCACTTATCTCTGTCTCCATCTGTTGATAGGAAAGACTGCTGATGAAACTTTGGCTGTCTGGATTTGCAAAACTCTGCAGGTGGTTGCTCAGTGCAGGCTATTTTATGCTTGTTTCTGTAGCAGCATTTGTATATAAAACAATGTTAGTAAAACATCTATTCAGAGATGCCTATCAAGACATGATATGAATTGCAATGAGATAAAGTCTGTGTAGAATATTACATTGGGCATGAGTTACCATAAAATACAAATGTTTACAGTCATGTTAACCGTTGAAGCTAAGGAAAATCATATTAGGAAAATGGTATTTCAGTCCAGCTCTGTTAAAGCCATGTTGCAATATCTACAAAAGAAAAAGGAATTCATGATCCTTAATGGAAGGAAAAAATTTGTGCACCCGAGACACAATACTTGTAAGGACACAACATCACAAATTGCACAGCATTCCCAGCTGTGTCTTGGTTCTCTTTGATTTAACAGAAAGGAGTAGCACACCAAGAATAAACCAATAAATGATACAGAAGTAAAGAGGATGGTACTTGAATTATTTTGATACTAGAATAGCAGAACCTGAAATGTTTCATTTAATACTCTTTTCTAAAAATTTAATATCTTCACTCTTTGCCCACAGGGACATTCAGTAAAGTACACTAAGTTCTGTAGAGATGGGTCAAGGAGCCCTTAACTCAGCTATCTGCAGCTAGAGACCTGGTCTGATTTTTTTCCATTTTGCCTGTTTTTCTCTTTATCTTACTCATTTTTCATTCCCTTGATCTCTTATATGATTTTACTAGAGCCAAGCAGTTTTCTGCAGTTTTCTTTTTCTATGTTCAGACAGAAAATTGAACCAAATGGGAACATAGTGTGAATAACAAAATGTATTACCTCCAGAGAGAAAAGCAAACCATTACCAAATTACTTATTCTTGGTCTTCCATAGGAATAGTCACAGTTCTATTACATTCCATCTGTTGATTTTTTATTTTTTTTTTTTAAAGCAAAGTGCTTATGATGAGTAATAGCTTGTTTCAAATCACTGAAGCTTTTATGATGGCAGGACAATACAGTTACTTGAATTAATCTTCACTGAAGGAGAATGCATTTAATTGGGAAGGATCCCATCACAGAGTTATATGCAAATCTAGAAGTCAGTATTAGTCTGCTTCTTAGGAGAACTAAACTTCTCTGCACTAAATTTGAGGTGTAGACCTCATCTCTACATGACTTTCTGCTTTGCACAGTCTCATAGAAGTTCACCTGAAGTACAACTGTTGATTAGGGGAAGAGGAACAGGGCCACGACTTGGCAATTTGCTACAGCTTCTTATCATCCCTCAGACCCCTAACACTAAATCTACATGCATTAGCCAGGCCATGGTCATACCACCAATCAACACCACCACCAAGTGTTTTCTTTCTGTCACAGTCCCTTGTCACTTAGTTGCAGGAATATATTTTTCTTCCCTATGTCTGGAAGGAAAGGCTACCTAACAAGTAAACAAATCGAAAGGCCAGACTAAATCACTCTGAGTGAGGGTAAATAGAGTGTTCCAGTGTTAGTATCTGAGAATCCTGCTGAACTGGTGCAAAGCAAATTACTCCCTGGTGTAATTAGATCTATACTAACAGACAGCAGAAGTAATTTAGGAAGAGTTTGCTTTAAGAATGTTGCTAAATGATCTAATGACCCCTGAAACCATACATGCTATATTCTTTCTTTTAGGAAGACATTTAAGTAGAGGATAAATGTCAGCTATGGCATCATATCGCTGTAAATCATATCACCAGTACCTAGATTTGTGGCATAACATCTGATGGAAGCCCAGATCTTTCATATACTCAAGAGATGGGCCTGACTTTCTCTCTGCTCAGGACGAGAAAGCACAGAGACCCTGAAAAAAGCCTCGCCAGGATTGTACTATATGCCTCTTTAATTGTTTACTTTTCCAAACTCATACATCAGGTTACTTTATATAAACAGAATAATATAGCTTGTCAATAAACAAGTAGTATATATGTGTAGATACTGAGCATCTTCAGTAGTTTACATTAGCAGTCAATAAGGGCTTTCCTGTTCATTGTTTACCTCAGAAAGTTACCTCAGTGTCAGCCACCCATCACAACAAACAAAATCTAAGTAGTCATTCTTTACTATTTACACTGTCCATCTGCCTGAAATATCTCTTAAATCGTAGTCCCTAGTAACCAAATTAAATCTCCTATTAAAATGCTTATTGAGTAATTGTTGTGACTTGGAGGAAAACTAATTGGGTGGCAGCAAGATGCCTTCCTTAGAAGCATTGGCAGAGAATCTAAAAGATGGTCATCAAAACTCATAAGGATCAATAACAGTTATTGCTGGGACATTTATACATCACAGAAAATGAAACACAATACTTTTCAAAGGTTATAGAAGTCAGAAGCCATTCTTAAAACTGTCATATTAAAAGGATTTGTGTGATCCTGGAGGTATTGGCCTCTTTCACTGCAGGGAGCTCTGGTTATTTGAATCCTAGCGACATCTCGTGGCATCTTCTCTTGGGGGAGAACTTATTTTCAGAGTTACGTGTTATTTAGTGTTACACCCTATTACAGAAGCTGTATCACATTAAAGAAGAAATTGGTTATGCATCTTACAAATACAAAATGCTCCCTATTCGGAATTTTTTCATAATTCTATTGTAATTTATCTATTTCATCTACCTTCATTATTTTAATAGGGAATATATTTTAACATGCTGCCTTAACATGTACATATATCTAAGTGTATATATATACACAATGTTTACCTGTGTGTAGTTGGAAGACAAGATGCTTATTTTAAGCAGTGGAGGTTTTTAACCTTTTAATTATTTTATACTTGTGAAACTATAAGAAAAATGGTTGTTGCCCTTTCAGATCCCAGTATAAATATATGGAATTAAGAAATGCAGAAGAAAACAAACACATATGGACCCTGTGCTCACCACATCCTGGTCAAAGGCCATATCTGAGGCATGCTTCATTCCAGTTAAATTTATAATAGCAAAGTTGATTTATCACAACTATAAAATGATAGTATAGACTTTAGTACACCAAGGATATTTTGGCTGTCTCTGAATAACACCTCCATTCAGGGCAGATACTGTGTTCTTCATGGAAGTGCCAGAGATCACAACAGAGGCAGAGACTCAGACTTGAACTGCTGGATGAAGGATGTCCATACATTTAAATCAGTCACTATTTAATTGCACAAAGACTGATTTATTTTAAGCACTTGAGGTTGACATTCGGGTATTGTATTATATTCAAAACAAAGTTCATTCAGGAAAAAAAGTCTTAAGGTGTTTAATACTGACAGTAATTAAAAAAACAGTGGGACACAACATACAAATGTTGAGCAGAGATTTTATGAACCCATTGATCAGGAAAGTTAAGATAAACTATTTTAAAATATTTATCAAGATCCTCTAACAGTAGATGGAGTTACTACTAAGGGAGTATTGCTCAATTGTGTTGCTTATTTCATCTCACTGGTGACCAGAAGTAACAGGTAAATAGCCTGCTGGATCTTTGCTAGTGATAAATGCCTTTGTTGTTAGTAATAATGGTTGTTAGCTGTGAATCTGTCTATTAATGAAGATGATTAAATCACAACACTGGTAAGGGCATATCTCTGTCAGCATGTTTTGAAATAATGTGCCCAGAACTGAACAATTGTGCCTTTATAATCCCCTTTTAGAAGTGATCCAATGATATTTAGACTGTAAGAGAGAATATACTAAGGGGCATATATGTAATATTTAGGATTATTTCATCAGAATTTCTACTGACATCAACAGAAATTTGTCCAAATGAAACAAAAAGGATGTGGCCTGATTTAATTATTTTTTTTCCTGGATACTCTATAGTGAATGCTTATCACTAGACATGTACCTGGGAAAATACATGATCCTTGCAGACAAGCCAAGCAGAGCTTAGTAAGAAAAAGTGTTGCTGAGAAAAGTACTCATTAGAAGAGAAGCCCAAAGGAAAATACCCACAGGAAACCTGACAGAGGATGATTAGGACCAGGATGATTAGGATGACTTAAATTGTCCATAGGATATAGTGCTTTTGCATTAGTGCTAATCATTTTATAATGCAAAAGGCAAAAAATGCAGGCTAAAATTGAAAAACACAACAAGCATTACTAGTGAATAGATAGTTTACTCCATTTACTTTAAATATAACTACAATACTATTCTCTTTATGCCTTCAATCACACAAGAAAATTATGCTTTTGTTATTTTTACTATCTTCTGCCAGACAATCTTCTGATCATCTCACAATCTGCCAGTTGTATTGGCAGAAGCAGACACTATCTTGGAGAAGTCTGAAACTCCATGTTGACTGCCCTCAAGAACAAGGAAAACATTTATTTTTTAAGCAATTGTGAGTCCACCACCATAGAGTAGCCTATATATTCTTAGTAGCCTTCTGTAAGAAATAGATTTTTTTTGTCCCATAGGCATTTTTGTGGAGACTTCAGAAAGTGTCCTCATTCCATTACAGAGCAAAACCCCAGCTTTTTCAAAATTAAACCAAGGAAAACAGCAATCCTATCGCTATAGAACAGGCAATAGCTGCTACAGACAGAAATGGGAGAGCCTAAGTTAGATCTCTCTATTTTGTCTTAGTGCTATAATTGCTATCATATAAAATCCTTTTGATTTTTAAATTTATCTTATTTTTCATCTATTTTTACTCTCTGATTTTGTTTATTTAAGCTGATCCTAATAGAATTATCTTTTTTTGGAAGGTTTTTTCCCTGGTCTCCTTTCCTTTCCCCATTGTGGTGGGTGTTTCCCCCCTACTTTTTTTGTTATCATTCTCTGTCTCCATGTGATTCTTTTATTTGATTTCTCTGACCTTTAAATCATAACCTGTTAAGCAAAGCTGTTTGGCTTTACGCCATGTTTAACTTTCAAGAATTCTGCCCCCCTCCCCAGAAGTCATTGACATAGATTATTTTGAATAATGACCCTGTGCTAAATATGCATTAAAATTTTTAAGCTAGGATAAGCACCAAGAAAAATTATGGGGAACAAAAAACCAAACCAAACCAACCAACCAAACAAACAAACAAACACAAACACCAAACAAACAAAAAAACCCAACAAAATACAAAAACAGAGCACCTCATTTTCAAATATTCTTGATTTGTCCATAGAAAAAAAGAGAAGCAACTTCGCCCTCCCACCACATCAGATGTAATGTGGTGGTGGCTCCATGCTCCATCTGGCTAGCAGCCAGGAGAGCAAGCTTGCCTTCAGCTGCTTATATATCATTCTCCACTATCTCTCAACTACTGGGAAAGACTCAGGAAGCTGGTCAGTGGTCAAACCCACCACCAGTACCTCCTCTGTGTGACTGTGTACTTGTGATGCGCCAGGAGAAGCAAGAAGAGAAGCCTATGCAACCATTGACGGAGAGGTCTTATGCTCAGTTCATATACTAGACTGCTGAACTTTGCTGTTGTTTGGGGAAGAGCTCAAGTTTTTCACTTGGTGCATTATCTCTTCCCATGCCTCTTCCCACTCCACTGTTCTGTAACACTGATACAATAACATTAAGATAAAATCTGGGTTATAAATCTGTACCATCTTTTTTTCCAGACTCTCTTGTTTAAAAGCATGAACTTCAGTTCTGAATGTATCCAGTAATGATGGATCTTTGTGGCTCAAGATGAAGTTCTCAGTTTGTTTTTTTTTTTTAAGACTGAAGGAGCAGATGCAGTGTAGAATCAGCCAGGGTTGAAGTCCCTGGGTTCAAGGGTAAAAACCTTCTGTACGACTTCAAACAGGATAGGATTTTGACACTATGAAGCCCTCTATTTATATAGAGGTTTCCATACACTGAGAAAGAGGTAAGGAAATTTAACTTCCCAATAACTGCGCAGTCTTCTAGATCTGTTGTACCACTTTCATTTGTCCATCCATCAATCTTGGCAATCTCTTTCTCTGGTACAAACGTGGCTACATATACACATTAGCTTAAGCTGCTTTTCTGTGCACGCAGGGGGAGCTCTCTCCTATCACATAAGCCCACATTCCTTCCTTGTCTATGGGGAGCAATTTTTTCACTGGAAAGAACTGCCTGAAAGCTGCTGAGCAAATGCATGCTTTTAACATTCCCTTTGCAAAAACAGAAGTGGAAATCTGGCTTATTGAAGCAAGAGCTGAAATAAAATAAGACTGCATCCTTGTCTATTAGAATTACAGATAGGCTCTGGAATGGGACCATTCAGCTTCAACAAGCAATGACGTTACTTAAGTTCTTTATCCCCAGTAAGTCAACATCTTACTTTTTCTCTAGAAACCTCATCTCCTTAGGGGGGTGGGATTATTTTTATTCAGCAGAATAATAGAAAATAGGGCTGGAATGGACAATGGGAGGCCACCTGTTCCAGTATCTCAGGGAAAATACTGGAGTGTGCCTTTTAACAGTGGTGAGTCTGTACCAGGATACTCATGTTTAAGACTCTGTAAAAATATTCAAGAAGGAAACTGTTATCTGGCAAGTAATTGTTTACCTGGCAATGGAAAACACTTAATCTGTAAAATCTAAGTTAGAATACTTTTTGATGTTTAAAAAAATCCCACTTTTCTAGTGTAGTTTTTACATACTACTCCAAGTAAAAATTACACTTTATAACTTGTGATCTGCTCTTAGCCATAACTTCTCATTCAGAGGATGATCTTAACAGTCTTTGTACAGGTAGTTTGGAAAGTTGGTTAAGCAATAACAAAAGCTGCTCTAAATTTCTGGATTCTTTGTCACAACTTCAACATGAAGATTTAGGCTGGCATCAGTTTTGCTGAGACTGTCTTTCCCACACAGATTTCCTCAGAGGAGAAGGGCAAGACCAAACACCAGTAATCCAAAAAACTGTCAAAAGCAGGAACCAGCTCTCCTTTAGCTGCCCCCTCTGCGCTAGACAAAATGAAGGTGGCTTCTTTTTAAGGTCTACCTTACCACATCTCTCCACCGTAGGTGCAACTAGCCCTGTTTCACTGTCTTCCTCAGTCTGCAGGGAATATATAATACAATGAATATCAAAACCTTTGTAGTCCTCTTTAGTGACAGTGAGGCAGAGCCATCCCCTGTGCCACAATCACTCAAAGTAGGGTAAGGTCTGAACCAGCAGCCACTAAGGTACCCCTGCCATCCTCACTGCACATTGAATGTGTAAAGCAGTAAGCAACAAGGTGCTAAGGAGTTTCTTATTTTTGGATGCTTCATATCAGAAAGCCACTTCAAGATCTTACTGCTTTGCTAAATTCTACAATATGTGCTTATTTCCAGCCCAGCGTTATCCAGTTTATACATGTTTCCTTTTGGTCTGACTTGTCCTTTAGTCTAGCTTGTTTTCTGCTTAGCTCTTTACCAGTACAATATATTTATAAAAAGCTGTACTGTACTGAATTGTACTGCATTCAAGTCTTCTTTTTGCTAAACTAAGCGAGACATGTTCTTCCTAATGCTGTAGGTATAGACTCTCTCATCTGCCTCCAGGTCAGTTTAATAGCAGTTTTCTATGCCTGATCAGCTTCCATTCATCTTGCTTGAGCAGTATGCCCAGCATCTTGCCTAACACCTATGGGAACTACTTCACTGAATGTGTGATAAGATTTTGGGTTTTACACAGCACAAATTCTTCCCATTAGATTTCAGTTAGTGAGCTTTGTGCTTCTGACAGATGCATGTTATTAGTCCATAAATAATTTTGGACATTATATATTAGTTTCTTTTTTTTCTTCTTCTTTTTTTTTGGTTGGTTGGTTGGTTGTAATTTTTTTAACCCCACTCATCAATTTCATTCTTTCTTTACGAGATTTTGGTCCTGTAGTCTTCCAGTTCTGTATCAGGTTTTAGTAGCACACACCTACATATTTTGTGACAATTTAATTAATGAAAAATCTACTCAAGTTCCACACCCCAGTTATATCCTTGGCATTAGTTTTTATTCAAAAACTGCCTTCTCCTCAGCAGCCACTTTCTTACCCACCATGTAATTCCTGCAGTATTAGTGCTTAACCTTCTCCAGTGTAACTTGTACATTGCCAATTGTTAGAGATATACCTGCTATGGAATTCTGTATTTCACGAGTCAGCTGGGTTTGATTTCTGAGATGAAGAATATGAGCCCAGGAAGATGTTTGATTTTTACCTCCATCTCTTTTTTAGCTTTTATCACACCTGCTATCTTGCCCTTGCTCCTGTATTTATTGTAATCCTTGATCCTTCAAACATTCACTACTGACACCGTATTTAAATTATCTATATTACCTCTCTCCTTAGCAATCACATTTTTTTTCTTAGTTCTCCTGTTACTTCATTGTTTTACTACTTATTCTTGTTCCTTTATGAGATATAACTCGGCTCATATTTTGGCAATTCTCACTTGATCCCTCTACTTCTTGACCTTAAAAACATGGCTTTCCCTTCAAATATTGAAATACCTATGAAAAGCTTCTATCATTGCGTTACAAAGAAAACCAAATGAAACCCAAAAACAACTACATGTGCTCCAACTATACTTCACAAAATCTTCAAACTCAGCCAAATCAAAATCAATTTTTGCTGGGACTCAGTTTAGCATCTCTTTTGCCCAAGGGCTATTTCTCTGCCAAGTTGCTGCTTTTGCTCCCGCCCATTTAAACATTCTTCAGACTATTCAAAATTCAAGTATGTATGAATCCAGTCTACCTTTATATCAACATACAAGGTAGAAAAAGAATGCTACTGGTCAAATTCTAATACAACCTGCTTTGAAGAACAAACAGTTCTTTCTTCCAGTTCTACCTCTAAAATTCTAAAGAAACTGTTTCAGGTAAGTGTGGAAAGGAAGTGTGTGCTACAGAGACATCTAGAGACATCTGTCTTCTAGACAAGTAGTGGGTTTTCTGCTATGGCTATAATTAACTTAGCCAATAATCTTCAAGACCATTATGCAACCAAAGCATCAATTGTTATACCCAGAGTTAAGAAATCACTATAGTGTACTTGCAGCATTCATGTGGCTTAGAGGTTTCCACAAGTGAAGTTGTATTTTTTTAGTATAGTTATATAAACAGTAAATCCCTTTTGAACAGGAGAGATTCTATAAGCAGTTCTGTGTATTGTTACTTTCAACATCAGCAATTCCTTCTTGTTGGGGAATTTGGATGTGATGCAAAAGTTGTGTTCAATAAAGTGAAAACCAACAGGGTTCCTTACGACAGCAGTTACCACACCTCACTGAGGTAATCCTAAACCATACTAAACACTGTCATTTCGAACTGCTATATGACTAATTTTTCTCTTTAGCCCTGAGCATCTAAACAAGAACCTGTTCAGGATCATTTTCCATGATATATGCTGCATTCTAATCCTTTAGTCCTGCAATGTTTGAACTAAGCACTAGGCAAGTTCGTAGCTCAGAACTGCAGAGCAGGAAAACATGTTTGTACTAAAAGTGGTAGGAGGGTGAGCTTCTAGGCTGGGCAACAAAGGAAATAGAAGAAAAAAAAAAACAAAAAACCCAGGAGGGGTGAATACATCTGCAGGACAGGTCTAGTCCAGCATCTCTGTTCAGAGAGATTGTGTTGCCTATGAGGAGGTAGCAGCTCTTACAATTACATTGGCACACCACCTTGGAGAGGTGAGAAGTAACAGTCTGTAGTTACTTTGCCAACTGGTGTTTCAGAAGAAGCCTGTATTTTATTAAAGGCCTTGGCTCAGGACAGCAAACAAGACTGGTTCAAAGCCTGCCTTTAATATCAAGTATCAAGGTTTCTGACTGTCTGAAAGACTCTTGAAAAGGACTGTATTACTACAGACCATTGAAAAACCATGAGTAAGAGTTCTCAATTAGGAATGTAATGCTAATTAGGCTTTTTGGGTCAGCCTGGGTGGGTTGGCTAATTAGCAAAAGTAATATACCCATGTGATTGGCCTGGAGTGTGGGTGAGGTTCCTGGAAGCACCAGGTGATATCTGGTGAAAAAAAAAAGGATGTGTGGGTGGTAAAATCAGGACAGCTGCACTCAGTGACTAGAGAGAGGGGAAATACACCTTCAGCAGAACCTACACAAAGGCTCTAAACTTTCAGAACAGTTGAGGTAAGGATTAGCAAGCTCCTATAAGGTTTATTGAAAGCTTAATTTAGGCTAAAACAATTTCTTTGTAAGATGGAGAGATATGCAGATTGCGTAAGTACTGATGTTGTCATGTCAAGTCAGTTTGGTGATGTATGATAAAACCTAAAGACAAGTTCAGTGCAAGAATAAATGGCAGATTTGCTTCAGCCTCGAGGCATGGAGGAGACAGGCCCTGCAGATGTTGTTTTAATGCTTAAACAGATGTGAATTTAAACTGCCAGGCTGTGTTTTCAGTTTCTAAATAGAAGATGAGTTTTACCTACATAATCTCTTGCTTTTGTTTTAGTAGATAAATAGCAACACTCATATCCTCCCTAGTCATCCTCCTCCAGAGAACCATGCAGGTTGTTTTGTGTCCCTTTGTAAGGCCAGGAAGTCTACCACATGGTGACTGTAGTAATCTTCATTACAAAATATTATTGCTTGCTTTCTAAGAAAAGTCACATCATCTGTTTGGTTCTCCAGAAAGAAACTCTTGGAGTTCCTTAAGCCCAAGTGCTTATAGTTTCCCTTTAAGGGCACACGCTATGTGTGTCACACTGCCACCAAAGGAGACCCAGGCTCCTGTAATACAGAGCACCCAAGTGCCCTAAGGGCATACAGAGGAAAGTGCCGGTGCCTCAGAACAAGGGTAATAGAATATGAAAGGAGTTTGCTCCTCTGGGGCATCTTTTTCAATGTCTTTTCTCTGGGCTAATTTCCCCAGGATCCCAGGAGTTCCTGCTCTCAGTGAATGTTGTTCCAGTGAGCTCCAAGGCTTCGGATACCACAAATACTTAACGTTACTGAAACATGCATAGGATAGAATGTCAGCTTCTCCGTGTGGTTCAGAAAGTTACAGGAAGAAACAAAACAGAGAAGACTTTAACTCACACTAAAGTACCTTAAAATTTCCTGTTGGCTGGCTGTGTCTTTCCTTATGAAATTCTCTTCTTTTCTACATATCCTCATCCTTACAGTGATGCTTACTGAGAACTATGTAACTGCCTCAGTTAATACAAGGATCAGATTTTGCCTCATTCATTTTGCATGTATCATTTTTATTTCTTATTTGGTCTTCTGAAAGTTGGTAACTCTAAATGATTAGAGTTTTGGACCTGTCCTATGTCCTTTTATTTATGTAGCTAAAGCAAACAAAGCCATTTGCAGCAGCTGCATATGATACGAGTGGTACTGTAGCATTTAAAAAGTGTCACTTTTAGATTGCCATGCAGGAATTCACATCACTATGCATGAAATTGATTTGTGTAGTTCTAAGATCAAATACAAATATATCAGAAATAAGAGTAAACTTTGGAAGAAACACGTTTAATTAATTTTACATTTACTGTTTAATGCGTTCTGGGATTTTTCCCTCTTGATAGACGGCAGTTTAATTTCTGGATCCGTAAAAACCCTCATGCTATTAAGTCAAATGCTTTAACATATTTCACTTCTCAAAATATTAGAGATGGCCTAACACAAAGTTTGGATTCAGATACTAATGTTCCCAGAGGGTGTTCTGCTCCAAGGTTTTGGTTCAGGCCCATCTTTTCCTCTCGGCAAGTATATGTTTGAAAAGGATACTGCCAAATAAATCTCCTGTTTTGAAAAGTTAAGTATTACATGTGTTTCTAATAACATGTCAGATGGAGTAGCATGAAGTAATTTCAATTATTTTTATTATTTGTCTGTGGTTTCTGCTTCCTTCTTTCATTTTGCTTAGGAAAACAGCTAACCTAACGTCTCCCTTCCCATTTACAGTCAGCAAATCAAAGTGAAACTATCACTAGCAAAAAGTCCTCCTGTGCTAGTGCTTCCAGATACAAGCAGATGTAATTAAAAATAAATTATTTCTTAAATTACACGAAGGTATCTAAAGTCCATTTCCTATTCAGTCTCTCCTATAAAAAAAAAAAAAAAAAAAAAAGAGAGCAGAAGCAATGAGAAAACAGAAAAAGTCATTCATGGTGCTAGGAACTGAAGGAGAAAGAGTGTACACAAATGGAGGTAGGATCTGAGAAGGCACTCCTTGTATCATGATCACATACTGCAAAGGGAAAACAATTATTTTTTTTTTTAAGAAGTCAGCTTTGGATTAGCCCAGGATTCATCCATTATGTCAGACAGCAACTAAATTAGAAAATGTTATCTGGAATGAATTAAAAGTATATGTTCAGCCCCAACCAATAAAGAGATTTCTAATGAAAATGAAGACAAATTAGTGGAAAATTGGAACCAAGCTACTCTAATTTTTTTTCTTTTCTGTTTTCAAATGTATTTTCCAGAGTGGATCACTAAAGGAGCCAGAGCCAAACAAAATTCCACCTCAGCGACCACCACCTCAAGGTTGTTTACAGTACATTCTCGACTGTAATGGCGTTGCAGTAGGACCAAAACAAGTCCAGGCTACTTAGATAATTGAGACTAAGAGCAAGGGTCAAAGCAAAAATGGAAATGAAAAAAATAAATAAAAAGAAAAGAAAAAGAAAATAAACAAACATTTGATCTTGAAAGCAAACATACCAGTTTTGTTCAATTTTTGCATTGTTTCAGTGCTGACCTGGACTGTGTTTTTTCTATGCAGTGTCAACTATACCGTCTGGTTGTTTCCTTGTTCATGTCTGTGCGTGTAATGCTTACCTACCTTTCTCTGTAAAATTTGTGATTTCAGGGCTGTTGTCAACAGTGTACAAAGAATGTGCCTCTTTAGAGCCCAGTGCTACTGTACATTATGGATGGTTAGACAGTATTTTTTGAGTATTATATATATCGTTCAGTAAAATACCACCAAGGTGCAAATCTAAAGAATTTTGCTTACTCTGTGAGTGTGTGCACACTGTACTCATAGCCTTTATTTTTTTTGTGCGTGTGCATGACCAATAGATAGGTGATCCAGATATATTTTTAAAAGTCTATATTACATTTTGCTAGTGAGGCTCTTTATTTATAATTTTATAAAGTTTGTTAACATTTGAGTTTTACTTATACACAAGTGGAAGTCTAATATTTTGGTGACTCCATAAGATATAGTTCTTCCCAAGGAATATTTAAAATAACTTCTATTTTACATACTGGTATTCATATTTTTAGTAATGCTGCATTAAATTATTAGCTACAAAGCTATGTAAATGGGCCACCTATGTGCAATATCTTAGTGAAAGTGTGAGTATTTAATGTATCCTAATTCAAATAGTACCTTTTGTTGTCATTCTGAATTAGTCCTCTACAGAGATTTTTAATGGAAACTAATGCAAATACTTTCAAAAATCTTATAACTACCTGTCACATCCCACTCAGTCGGGCTTGGGGGTAGAAGGGAGTGACAGAGACTTACCTAAGAGTTAAATCCCAGGTTATTTGGTGAGAAGTACCTCAAGGACTGTTAAATTTCCTGTAAGAGCTTATTTTTTTTAAAGATAGTGAGATGATATTTGATGGTAGACCAAGGTACCTTTAATCACCTAGGGATCTTGCCCTTAGATTAGAGTGCACGACCAAAATGTCAGCAGTTTTCTTTACCAACTCAAGTCTATATTTTAAGCCTAGAAATATCAGCTAGAAAGAAAATTCAGTCCCAGCCTTATCCACAAAAAAAGGGTTTATAATAATTGCTTGAAATCAAACATGCAAAAAGAGTTGAGATGCCTGACAACTGATAGATTTTCTGTGGGTGAATTATTTGTGAATTTTACATAATCAATTTATAGTGTAATATTACAAGAAATACACAGGCAGATGGTTAATCTGTTGTGAGAAATCTAACCTAGAATCACAAGCTCCACACAGCTAGCATACCATAAAGCTTAGTTGCAAGTGAGCCACAAATAACTATAATTTTAATCTTGAATATGTACAAAGATGAGTAGTGGCCATTAGTTTAGCACAAACAATTTTGTTTAAAGGGAAAACAGCCTTATGTTCTACTTCTGTTTTCCCTACAAACACTGGAAAAAATTATCAGTGAAAATCATCATTCTTAGTGTTTCTTTTATTTGTACAATCTGGCTGGTAGGATGAGAATTAAGGTATGCATTATTAGCTATTTAAATGTTTGTGGTAAGTGCTGCTGTTTACTACCTATCAGTAAATTACATTAATACTTTGCTTTAGTGATCAGCATTTGTCTGGGTCAGTGATCATTCCAATGATGGCATTGGCTATTTTTATTCTGTATTAGGAAAATTTCACTTAGAATCAGGTTCAGATATCCTTACCTCCAGACACTACAAAAGTGAATAAAACCATACTGCTGTGGGGTGAAGAAATGAATCTGATGATTGATTTTATTCAAATTCGTTGGGGTTTTTTGGGTTTTTTTTTTTTTTGCATGCAGTAGTACCAGTATTCACGAGTGCTTTTCACACGACAACGTGAGTTGTGTGTGCAAGGTGGAGATGGGTGTTTCAGATAGGATCTCAGCTTGTTGACTGTATAGGATTTACAAGGGCACACACTATTCCTACATACCAGAGATGAGAAGCAAGCCAAAATGTCTCTCTGCATGTAAGCATGCTTAGGTGCAATATTGTGGGTAACAGGGAACAGATGTTTTACAGTGTAGGTTTAATGTTCAGTTTTGTTGAGTTATTTTTGGTAAAAGTTTCTTTCATGATTGTTGCCTTTTGTACAACCCAGCTGCAAGAAAGTGAGCAAATGCTGGAAGTGTGACAGCAGTATATCTTTTATGTGAAATATCTTGTACAGCTTAATGTGCAATAAAAGAAAGTTATATCTGTCTTCAGTGTAAAGTTTCTGGCATCCAAGCCTGTACGTACAAGTGGGGGAAAGAAACCTTTCTGTTTTTCAATATTGAGTGAGAGGAGACTAATAAGAAAATGATCCTTATTAAGATGTTGCAAGACCATGTTATCACCTTCAAATATTTCCTACAGAAGGGGTTCAAATTAATAAACAATGAAGGCACATTCCTTAACATACAGTACGTGCTATTTATCTTTCTACACCACAACACACTGCTACAACTGTATTAAAAATTATTGAAGCGTTAGTACATGTTGTACTCAGACACATGCACTGGAATCTTGTGTAGTAAGTGGACAGGTAACTGTAATAGCAATTACCAAAAAAAATATCATGTATTGCAGCAGTACTTCCAGATATGAAGGTTAGAGACCTGAATAGATTAAGTCTTTCACTTGCATTAAATATCTATGTAAGACTAAAAATTCCCAAATGTTCAGAGCATCTAGATCAGTTTCTGTAATTTTTACCGTTCAGCAAAACTCTTACCCTGACTGAAACATTATGCAAACAAATCACTCAGAACTTCATCCTATCCTTTCTTCCCCTTAATTCAGATGGCCTGCATGCCTTGTCACATACAAGAATAAAGAAGAAAACCACATTCAGACATCTGAGATAAAGGCAGAATGTCCACTGATATCTGACGCGGCACTATTTCAGTCAGAAAACATAAAAAACCCCAAACCTCTGTACAATGATGTAGCATCTTTTGGCTGTGGATTTTACAGCCTGAGTTTCTACAACACATTGTAGTTCCACACTTGATGCAGTATTTTGCCAGTATCCTTCCTTCTCAGTGGAAAGATCTCCATGGTAAAGACTCAGTAATGACTTTCTTCTGTTGCGTGTAATGTTCTTAACATATTTCACTAAGGAGTTAAGTAAGTTATCAGAAGACTTTAAATTAGCTGGAAAATTTCAGTATAAAGTTGTTTTACTTCAATAAGACTGAATGTAAGAGGAATATTACAGATATAATTTTAAAACTTTGGAGGAACAAATCTGCAATGACAACACAGAAAATAGTAGCTGTATTGCTGAAATAGTGAAGATGCTGGTAAATTCAGTTATCTGCACCAAAGTTATACTGGGTCTAACTCCTTTGACTTGATTGGAAGTCAGTGCCGATACTGCTGGGATAAATTTGGTACTTCTTAGCAAGTTAAGCATGAATCATAGGTGCTCCAAGCAAGTTACTAAGGTACCAACTGTGATTAGTAGTACTGACTACGTAAAATTGCAGCCCGTATTGAGAGAGTTTTGCCTCAAAAGTAGAATTAATCACATTCAAGGATGCTTTTATACTGTTGGATATGAAATCTAATAAGACTTCTTTGATACTATAACATTATGAAGTTTTTCTTGTACTGAACCTAGGGGGCCCAGTGCAACCCCAAGGAATGCAATCACAAAGCCAGGAGCCATTGCAGCCACAGCGCATGTACCCCCCCGGGCAGTCAGCAAAGCCCGCAACTTCCCAGCCACAGCGTCCACCTGGACCTACAACTCAGCAGCCACGTCCCCAGGCTCAAGGTCCTTCCAGCACCAGATTATCAAAGGAAGCAGAGCCACAGCCACAGCCACAGCCTGCTCCACAGCCAGCTCTACAACCTGCTCCACAGCCTGCTCCACAACAGAAGCCTCAGTCTCACCCTCAGCTTAAGTAAGATTTGCTTTCTCCATTTTCTCTTCTCCTCATAACCCAGATTTTGCTGTCACTGTAATTTAGTAGTTGGTCTAATTTTCAGAAAAAATGTACATGATGTTTGTATGTGTTAGGTTAATGGTTGGGCTCGATAATCTTAAAGGTCTTTTCCAACCAAAACAATTCTATGATTCTAAGTCTAAAATGAGGTTAAATAATTTCCAAAAGCTTATTCTCTGTTTATGATTATGATAGACAGCATCATTAGTTATAGCCTAAGCACCACAGAAAATTCCATTTACTAGTTGTGCAATTTCTGCCCCAACTGGGTCTGAAAACTTGTAATCTTTCTCATATTTGTTTTCTCCTTTTTATGTCCCTGACTCATGATCTGGGTGTGCTGTCAGCCTGCACAGAAAAGAGGAAGTCTTATCTATTTAAACTTTTAACCTTGCAGTCGCTCAGACAGCAGATTCCTGTTTCAAAAGGCCTGTCTCAGAAACAATCCAAATGAACAGTGGCTGCTAAACCGTGTTTCTTGATGGCTTCACTCCATTCATGGTTACACACAGCTACTGAGTGTACAGCACAAGCAACTCAGACAGGCTGCAGGACTGGTACAGAAAGCTGCCTGTAGTTCTCTCACCCCTGAAAGATCCCACAGGGCACGGTATCATCTATTGCTGTATTGTGCGAGAGTGAAGAGTGTGGAAAGGGTCTGTAGCTACATCCCTGCTCACAGCTTAGACCCATTGAACAGGCGCTGTGGGGAAGGTATTGGCAATGGTTTGCTGGTTTTCAGTATAGTGATGCTGACACACAGTATCACTCATGGGGTCACAGGCACTTTCTACTTATTTTGTATTGTGCAAAGACTGGCATGTAGTCATTTATCCCAGTAACACAGATCCCTGTTTTTTCACCCACTCATATGCTAATACTTGTGTGAACCGATTCCGAGTCCTTGCCTAAGCACAAGTCAGTGGCAAAAGATGTGTTAGGTGACAATGTGCAAAGATGACAGTATTTTCCTTGCCTTCCTAGGACAGTGCTTTTCATTATTCTGTTTTATCCTAAAACTCAATTCAGCCAGTACTTAAGTATACATAGAGAATAGGGAGGTTTCTTAAGCAAGATGGAAACTAGTTTGTAGATTGAAGCTTAACTTGTGAACTTCTGACATTGAAGAAAAACAGGAAGAGTTACAGAAGAACTCTACCACATACTGTTTCCCAGTTTTCTCCCTTTTTTTTTAGTTCCTTCTTCAGATCTAGATTAATTTTTCTCTTCTTCAAACAGAAGAGAACAGTATCTATTTCAAATAAAATAAAACAGGAGAAATTATTTTTTTAAGATGCAAGCCATAATAAGAGTAGTTTTCCTGACTTTCAAGAAGCAGTTTTAAGTCCACACCAAGACTCAGATCTCCTGCCTGTAGGATCAACTCTATTTGCATGTGTATGCTTTGTATTCACCCACATGCTGTTGCCTAACCTGTATGTACATGTTATTAATCTGTGAATAAATATTTAATTAGGCTACTTATTGTGTTACTAATCAAGTCAAGTGCTGCTTCCCACCCTCCCTCTTTCAGTGAGTACAAACAAACATTTATCAGTCTATTCTCATTAGCACAACTATAATTTATGAAAAACCTAAAACGCCCGTAGCACTGTTTGCTGTACATTATTAGTTTAGAGGTAGAGAAATTGCAAACCATGAAGAGTATAAGACAATCTGAATAAGAAAAGTGCTTCAGTTTTACTATAGCCAAAACTGAAATCCTGTTATTGTGCTGAGATAAACATGAAACCAGTTAATTCGTCATACTAATGGATGTCTTTGTAAAAAGGTTATAATTCATTCATGTTTTATATTTAAAATCTATCCTATTTTTTAAATATTAT
>JANIJG010023314.1:232148-253899 GCA_024611175.1 Megaceryle torquata
TGTTTTAAAATTTTTTTAAAAAACAAACAAAAGAAAATATAAATGGTAATCAGAAATATTATTTGCCTTCAAAAAAAACTAGTGAAATGTTGGTGTTATTATTATACCCCCCCCCCCCCCCCCCCCCATGATTTCTGGCCCTCTCAAACCAGAATTTTGTCAGTTCTGTAGAAGTTTGAAGAGAAAAATACAACATCTCTGGGAATTCTCATTGATCAGTCTGTATTTTGGGTACTACACTAAAGTACCATGATTATCAAAATTAAAAATGTAAAAACATTTTTTTCTCATTATCCCCTCATATTGCCATTAGTCAGACATGGAATACTGAATTATAGTTGCCATTGGTTTGACCCAGCAGGACAGTTCTTGTGGTCTTTCTCTTCTTCCCTTGAAGTAACGAATGTGCATCCATTAGATTCAGCCAACCCAAGTTAAAGTTAATTTGGCAGGATTCCAAAGTTTCTTCTGATACAGGATTGTAACTGTGCAAGCTACTTGTGAAAGGTGCATTTTTATGTTCCTTTCCTCACAAGACAGACTTGTGAAGACTGAGTAAATCTACCTGGATATTTGATTGGAGACTAAAGTCTGCACAGAATCCATCTGTTTGGGTTAGAAATAGTAGGATCGTGATAATTTATACCTCTTTCTAGAGACTTGTGCTGATTGTTTGGCCTGTCACTGAGTACTGGAGTTAACATCCAACTGCAGGCAGTTTATACTGGTACCTGCCCTTTTAGCTGCACTTCTGTCTTGCCACTTGGCATCAGCTGAGGTTGGCACCTCTGCTCTCAGAACTACGGCACCTTCTAACTAAAACTCATACCATCACACCTTACTTTCCATTCTGACCCTGGTTTCTAATATTTAAATCACTTCCTTGACCACTGACGGGAAGCAATTACAATCTGTGCATACTTCAACAAGACATCACAAGGCCTTAACGGACTAAATTTCACTGTCAGACAATGAGAGACCAAATATTTCCTTTGGGCTATGCTGCATTTAAAAAGTGGTCTTCAAGAAAAGAAAAAATCTAAAAGCTGCATTTCCAGTTAGCCTTGTCCTTAGAAAAGGCCTCTGAAAAGATCCCTAACAATTAGAAACATATGGGCATAAAATTGACACAGACAACAAAAAAAGCACATACATTTAAATCAATCAATCATTGTCAAATATTTTACTGTGCTCCAGAAAGTCTGTTCGTTCTCCTGAAATAAGCACTTGTGTATTCTAGGTTATATTCACAAAGTTTGAAAGGAACTTTTGAAAAAAGTTTGAATTCTGTTGTTTCCTTTGCATCAAGTTCAATAAGTCTGAAATAGGTGATGAAATTATGATGAAGTCAAGACTGAGTTTTGTGCCCAGTTTGCACAATACATCTCTAAAATACAATCCATCATCTAATCTAGAATAGTATCTTAATGCCAGCTGTGGTTTTCAGCAACATGCCCTTTTGGATCAGCATCGAAAGTGATTTAGCAGCACAACCAATCGAAACCCCCAGTTACTGAGCTTCTGACACACAAAAAAGGGCTAAGTGATTTTCTGCTTATTTAGCTGATCTTGCTGCTGCTGCAGTGTTGAAAGTTGTTTTACAATAATAAATTTATGTCATTTTTGTAGGAGTTGGTCACTTTCTTGGAACAGAATGGGCTTTGAGGAGACTGGTTTTCGATGTGGAATATTGGCACCCAATCTGCTGCCACGGTAAGCAAACTCTGTTCATGAAACCCACACCAAAAGGTGTCCCATGCATTTACAAGCCAGTTACAGTTACTTTAATACTAATGAAGGCTAAAAATCAGGTGTATCCAATCCAGAAAAGGTCATAAGGTTGTTAAATTTAATTTTACCCAGCACAAGGATCATTTACATTGTAAACAAATGGAAGTGTGGGTTAATATGCATGTCAGTATTTCACATTGTATATTCCTAATGGAGAAAGTACTTGTTTCCCAAATGCAAATACTGTTTTCCATAATTTTCAAGATACCAGTAAAATTCTCAGGGCTAAAGAGTGGTAGAAACATACTGCTTCAAAATATCAGAAGCTTCCTTTCCTTAAGCATCAGCTATCTTCTCAAAGAGGTATTTTACTAAAAAAATCCTGAAAAGCAGGTAACCACCAGCTATGACCAATTATGCTGCCTTGCAGGAAAAGTGGCAATGACATGAGCAGCATAGCAGAATATTAATAGACCCATTCCACTGTGAGAGGTAAACACCAGGGACCAAACACAGGTCACCAGATTGAGAGGTCTAGGACCCCTCCAAGGAAAGCACTGAAGGGCGGTAGGTGATGTGCTTCATGGCAGAGCCCTTGCGTGCTGCAGGGACAGTAGCCCAGGTGGGTGTGCAAGTGCACTTGTAAATTTAAAAATATAATAATAAGAAATCAGTGTGAGGTGCTCGCTGAACAATGAAGTATTTTTCAACGTTATGTATGTATATATGTTTACTAGTTCTGTGCATCTTAACTCCAAAGACTTGCTTTTCTCTTACCAAGGGAAAAGACCATTCATATCAACCTCCTGCTTCACAATGCACACAATACATATAACTCACATGTGCTCGCACACAGTGACCTGTATGATTTCTCACTCCTAGCACATAAGCTTTCATCACAGTGTACAGAAAACATATGCCAAAAGCTCACTTAAGCATAAAATGCCTATCCTCTCACTTCTCAGCAGACAGAATGGATTTTCCAGGTCTATTGCTATCTTGTCACTCTGTAGCTGTTCTTTGGCTGTTGGCTTCCTGATATTAATAGAATTATCACATATTTTGTAAGAAAAAAAATCACCTTGCTGTGACAACTTCTCTAAAGATACCGAATCACAATATTATGAAAATCAGTTGGATTTTGATACATTAGCAGGATACATTAATTAACTCATCTGCTATCTTATCCCTTCTGCAGCGCGCAGAGATCCTGCAAGTAGTACTGCTTATGTATTGAATTAATGGTTTGTCATTCAGTCACTGTTTCAGTTGTTACACTGTTGGCTGAGCTGCTGTCAATCCAATGTTCACATGTTTTAAGTTCCTTGATTCTCTATTAATCACAAAAAATGAAGGCATTACACCAGTTCAACATCTGGTACCACACCCAGTTCCACCAAGGTCAGACAAATGTCTGATACAAGTTCTGCCTGATGCAACCACTGAGGAGATCAATCTTAGTGATTTTGTGAGATGGCTGCTAACTAATCAGTTCATTTGTAACTAGTTAGAAGAGTTTTACACCTTTACTCCTATGATTTGAATTTGAACTGATAAAGGGACTGCTTATTGTTATGCCAAAATGTAAAATATTAATTTAAAAAAAAACACAAATAAATTCATTTTAGGCAATAAATACTGTGGATGCATGAAACAGATCTCAATAAGGCAGCCTTCTGTTCTCTTTGAGTTTTAAAATAGAGGTTCCTCTCCTTCAATACTTAAAAGGGCCTAACAGAAAGATGGGGACAGACTTTTTAGCAGGGTCTTTTGCAGCAAGGACAAGGATTGATGGTTTTAAACTAAAAGGGAAGATTTAGACCAGAGAAAAGGAAGAAATTTTTTACAATGAGGCTGGTGATACACTGGCCCAGGTTGCCCAGAGAGGTGGTCAATGCCCCATCCCTGGAAACATTCCAGGTGAGGTTGGACAGCGTCTCTGAGCAACCTGCTCTAGTTGCAGATGTCCCTGCTCACTGTAGTGGGGTTGGGCTCGATAGCCTTTAAAGGTCCCTTCCAACCCAAATCATTCTATGATCCAGTGAATGTTACAACACGTCTAGAGACGCTGTTATTAAATCTATTTACTAAATTCAGCTTCAGTCTCGAAATCTGAATCTGTTGATCGAGTTGGAAGGAGGAACACGTCTACCATGACATTAATTCCTGGATAAATAAGGAAAATAAAAAGCTTGTCCCGCTGTGTTTTCCCTAGAAACAGGTATTTCTGAGGCTTTCCAGCAGGGGGCAATGACATCCGTAATTGCTTCATCCAATGCCCTGAGCTCTCTCCTTGGCAGCACACAGGGCAGTGGCTCCTAACTAGGTACTGGAACTGTACACGCAGTTTTCCATCTGTCAAATTCTACTGCCCACAGCCATAAGAAAACGAAATTATTACAAAATGTGCTACAGTAACAAACTTGTATTAATTTTTGTTCTGTACTACTGACACAGTAGTTAAGAGTCCCAGTGATACTAAAACTGAAAGCATGATAAAATTCAAATACATTTAATCATTTCCTCATTTTTACTCTTTTGGTAAACTCAGCTTGGGCGGCATTAGCTTGGAAACTTCTACCTTCAGATAATATTAAATAATATGAAAAGGTTTGCAAAAAGAGGAAATAATGACTAACAGAGACAGAGGGCTACAAATAATCGAATAACATACAAAAATATAGCCAAATCATGTCCTATATTTGATCTGTGGTGGTAAAATCCTTTTTTAAATTAATGCATTATTTTAAAAGCCTCCTGTAAAGGAAAAAAAAAAAAAGTTAGGTAGTGCTCGGGGAGGGGGGTGGGGGGGGGGGGCGCAAAGGAAAATTAAAAAATACCCTACCTCTACAATTAAAATTTTCATGTTAAGTTCTTTGGCTAAGTATACACACACTCTACATTTCACTGTCCTGTTTATTGCAGCTGCAGGAAGGAGGCTTTTTGGGGTTGTTCCTCTGGCCCCAAACCAAGTGCACGCACACACCACCTCATTGCCAATTCCCCCCATTTGACAATAGGGAGATGGGAGGGAAATGAGGGAACAGAAAAAGATGAGAAACAGGGCTTGGGTTTTTTCCACCCGTGGGGTCTGAAACAGATCTTGGCTACACTACCTGTAGGAAAGATGCAATTGCAATTAAACTCATAACATCACTCATAAATATAATAAACTCATAAGCACCTCAGTTAAGAAAACAAAACACATTTTAATAATTTTTTTTTTTTACCCTGAAGTTCTGTATATGGATTCTGTAATCCCTGCTTTAAAGGGTAAACACCTCCAGTGTTGAGCCTTTGTGTTAGGAGAATAACTCACCCTTGGGATGCAAGGCAATTCAGATATCATGTGCCAGATCAGTCCTGGGATTATTTTATACATGCAAAAAAATATCCCTGTCAACAGTGTCACATTGTGCTGATTTATTTTCTGTGTATTTTCCAATGCCACTGAAGCATTTTTCATAAGGAACTGGTCTTAAAAAGAGAATACCTCAGTAATGTGCATTACTCACTTTAACAGAAGATCCAGATTTGGGTTCTTTGGGGCATATAGAGCTTAAAATGTCATTATGTGCTTCCCTCTCCCTTTCAAAACTGAAGTACAGCTGCATACATATAGCAATAAAATATTTTTATCTCCCATGTGTCTTAAAAAGAACAGCATAATCCAGCAAATCCCATCACGAGTTTAGAAAGTGTTAAGAAAAAATTGTTTCACCCTGTCCTGGAGAACTAAAATGCTTTTCTTCTGTACTTCAACATACACTGGGTCATCAGAAAACTTGCACTGAATTTATAGTACAAACCAGTAACTGTGTTTAAAGCCACCAACACTTACTGGATCCATGAATAAAGAATCAAATAATAGGATCCAGTTCTGATATTTTCCCCAAAAAAGTTCATCTAAAGAAAGGAAGATATAAATATTTTATTTCAAACTCTGGTCTTCTATCCCCTTTCCTTGAAACAGGAGTAAAAGTGATCATCAGAAGCTGAGTAGCAGTTTGATCTTTGTTACATTGGGACTATGGAATCTAAGCAACTATTTTACAAGGCATTGTAATTGTTTGTACTTGCAAAACTGGATTAAGAAATCATTGCTATTCTTAAAACACATTTATCACATACATACAAAAGTCAGCATATTTCTACTTAGAGCGGAGCCTTCAGCCAACCAGAGTGAATTCCCGTGCACCGCCCACGCTCATTCTCTCATCCTCCCCTTCCCCAGAGCAATCGCTGGATCTGGCCAGTAAAACGTGAAAAAAGTTTCCAACATGCCTTACCAGGGTACACCTGCCCTATGGATGACCCATGTATATCTCACCTATACTCTACTGACATTGTCACTATTTCCAGCACCTTTGCTGTAGTTACTGAAACAGAGGCATAAGAAGTTCTGAATAAAGAAGGTGAATAATCTCAGAAAGATTTAGATGTTTGAGGCACAAGCCCTGTTTTATTTCAAAGGCATTGGAAATTAAAGCAGTGGCACTGAAGTCCTTCACAAGATAGCTGAGATGAGGAAAAAAGGAGGCTATAGTATGGGGGACTGGGTGTGTCATCAGACCCCTAGAATTTATAAGTTTGGAGCTTTACTGAACTTTTCAAAGTTTTCTGATTTTTTTTTTTCCCTGTAATTTAAGTCCATTTCTTCTGTGGTTGAAACTTAATTTAAAAAACATGTCTTTTGAGTTGAGTGGAAGTCTGACCAATTCTGTTGTAAATGTTGCTGAAGATGAACAAAATTAACAAGAAAAAAAACAAAACAAACACAACAACAAAAAACTCATGCATACAGAACATTTGCAATCAGGCTAGTGCCTGAGTTATGAGACTACAGCTCTTATTTTTGTTATCTGACTGAAAATCAGCACCCATACTGCTAAATATCTGTAACAGTCTATAAGGAAATCTTAATGACTGGGAATCCAGAAGCTACAGTTTCTCTACTCATATGTTTTCTCTTCCTATTTCTTCCTTCATTATGTGTTGGTCTCTTCTGTTTCCCTTTTCCAACAAAATTCTCATTCAGATTTTATCCTTCCAGCACTGTGCTGATACATTCCTTTATCATATAAACCAAAGAGAATTCACAGTCCTTTAGCACCATTACCTCTGCAGTGTTGCTTCTAGAAGTTGTGGTTGGTCAGTGGCAGGTATACCATTCTTTCTCCACTTTCTGTAGAAGATGAAAAAAAAGTAGCATGGATATCCTCTTTCCTTCTTACCTCAACCCCCCTGTCCTCCTCCCATACAAGAAAAAGAATATTGGGAACTAGATGAAGCATCAGCCTACCCAATGAGGAGTAGTGGTTCTGTACACTCGTTCATTCTCTGTCTGCTTCTATACCTCCAGAAACATCTCGTGGGTATTCACAGTATCTCTGTCTATTTTTCATAATAGAATTTCTCTTAATGATATTGAATAAGCAGTTGTGATACACTGCCTATAAATAAAACATCCCAATATTTTTCATAGACGCTCACAGCATCTTCTATTTTAAAGTGCATTTCTTGCTACCTACGGTCTATAGTAGGTTGAGAATGAGGGGATGTTCACATTTTTCTTCCTTCTTAAATGTTTGAATTCCATCCACCTTTCCTCTGTTCTCCATGTGGAATCTCATTTAACAAGAGAAGTCATTCTAGACTCCCTTTAAGAAAAATGCATTTTCTGACTGGAGTCAAAAGATATTGTTATGCCCTTCTTGCTGGCTAAGAATGCTCCCTTAGCCTTACCTATATCCTACCAGTGCCAAAGAAGGAAGTCTATTTTATTTTCCTCTTGGCAACTCTTTTGGAGGTACACTATTGTGTTCTCGCAGTACTCGTTCTCAAAGGCTATTGTGAAAACTGTAGTAAACAGAACTCTCAGCATCAGGATACAAGAAACAGGATCCAAGGCTGAAACTATTTGCCAAGAGTGGATGTGACCGCTGCCCCATTCAGTCCTGGATGGTACAACAGTTCATCTTAGCTGCTAGATATAGCACATTCTGTAATGAGGAGGACAAAGGTGGCAATTACTGAGAAACCATGTTGCTGGAGAAAACAGCATCAGGATGTAAAAAAAATTTCCTTTCCATCAGGCAATGAAACAACGGATCTCAATTACAGATAGTAGGCTGGAGTCTCCATTTGTATTGACATATTTCCACGTACTATTGTGGAGCTCCATGATTACGACAACTTGAGTTGATGACAACTCAGATTTTGGCCCACAGATTGAAATGGAAACACTCAGAGTATTTCAATTAGCTTCTCTGCTGTTTGGCAGAATATGTGATGTCAGGAATGCCAAATGGTTCACATTTATATAAAACTAGAGAAGAACAAGAAAGTGGTAAAACTAAACATTTAGGAAACTAAGATTAAATACAGAATTTCACAGAATTCTTAATTCTTTCAAAGCAAAAGTAGTATTGCATAGGGAATCGAATACTGTGAACAGCTATGGAGGCATTGATGTTCTTTCATTTAGATTATGGAAGGAATGAAGGAAATGTATGGGGGGGGATAAAAACCCAAACCATCAGATGATAAAGCTGAAGTTAAGAGAAAGATTACATAGATTTTACTAATCATTAAATTATTTGCCATAGTGGAAGGAAGGCATCAAAACAACTCTGGATAAAGGCAAATAATTGCTTGATACTACCAGTCTTCAAAATTCAGGCACTTAAAGATATTGTCAATTTTACAGACAGAAAAGTTTATTACCTGATTTGATCTCCCACGTAATACAAAGACATAGAAACCTCTCCAGAAGTTGCTCTAGAAAGCTTTTAACTAATTCTTGATAATCAGTTGGATTGTCTAGAGATACATCAAAACTTGGTTTGTAGGCTCTGGGTAGTGATACATCACTTTCTCGATGACTTGCTTCAATTACATTCTTAATCTGAATCTGTGTAGTTGAAATTGTATTACATCTTTTACCTCTTTCTCTATTTTCCGCTGCTAGAAGAACCCTCCCTACATAGACAGTTACTGAGTCAATCAACCTTTGCCTTCTATAGGTTGGTCCAAGTCCCTGATATCTGTAAGTTAACAACACTGTAAGGTGCAGTTGTGGCTCATACTTTCTTCCAGTAGAGCTTCCCACACACTATTACACCTAAGTTGTATCAGTAGTCCTCCAGTGGCCCTTGCCATGTAGAAGCCCATTTAAATCATCGTGTAACTGAGAAAACATTACCTGTTTTTTGGGAAAGTCTTATGAGGAGAGGCTGAGGGAGCTGGGGTTGTTCAGTCTGGAGAAGAGGAGACTCAGGGGGGACCTTATCACTCTCTACAACTACCTGAAGGGAAGTTGTAGTCAGGCAAAGGCCAGGCTCTTCTCCCAGGCAACTAGTGACAGGACAAGAGGGCATGGCCTGAAGCTGCACCAGGGGAGGTTTAGGTTGGGTATTAGGAAGCACTTTCTCCCAGAAAGGTTGATAGAACCCTGGAATGGACTGCTCAGGGAGGTGGTGAAGTCACCCTCCCTGGAGGTGTTTAAGAAAGGATTGGATGCTGCACCCAGTGGCATGATTTAGATGATGTGGTGTTAGGTCATATGCTGGACTCAGTGATCTCAGAGGTCTTTTCCATCCTCAATAATTCTGTGATCATGTATTTTTACTAATATTCTGTCACTTCTTATCTCATTGGTAAAGGGATTCATTAGTGGTGTTTAAATCAGAGATACTCTTTACCATGTCTGTAAATTCATTCTGACACATACAGCCAAAATAGAATCCTATACCAAACAATAACTTTCTCATAACACAAAGTTTCTGTGCAGAAAGATGTCAGACCTTTTCACAGTCCTAACAGTTTATTATGAGCCACCAACAAAGCAGCTTGGCAGAAATACCTGACACACATTTGGGGGGGGGCAGATAAAAGCACCTCATTGTCCCCAGAAAAGAAGATTTGGGGAAAAGTTGTCCATAAGGAAGAGAAGTTGAAGGTCATTTTCAGGCAGAAAGTAACACTCGAGCAAAGCAACTGTGCATAGAACATCTTTTAGAACTTAATATCTTTATAGAAGCTACTTCTTTCACCTCATAATTTTGCCACTTGCTAGCATCTTCCTCTCCCTCAGTTAGGAAGAATATGCTTAGAAGTCCAAGCAAAAACTGTCACTCACAGTATCCATTTTTGAAGGTGTTTTTTTTCTCTGTACAAGAGGGATGTTTTGGGTTTTAGTAGGAATGGATGCTTCTGTCTGTTCATTAGCTTTCATCCATGCAACTATAGTTGCGTAGGAGTCTGAAACAGCTTTTCAGAGTTAGGAAATAAAATTGCAGACAATAACTTTTTTTTTCTTCAGTTCACAAATATCTGTTTTCCATAATAGACCTCATACCACTAACCAAAACAGAGTTGGGGCGAAGTACCCCCTCAGAGACTGCCCATACTTGTGAGGAAAGGAGCAAGAGATTATATTCTGCTTGTTTTAATGTCAGACCTAAGATGAAGTCTTGATTCCTGAAGTCATCAACATACACATACAAGTAACTATGTTCATGGTAAGTTGTTCCAAGGTGGTGACAGTAGACATGTGTAAACATGTGTGGGATTGCGGTCTCGACACTGGTACTGCAATGCTACTTTTAAAATTAACAGAGAATACACAAACTCCTTGGTGACACAGAAAGCTTACTCAACTTCTGTATCATTCAAGATATCTAGAAGCTCTATCCTTTAAGGAAGTCCATAAACAGGTCAAATCACCTCACTGGTTTAAACAGATAAAATATCATTAAAAAGAAAGAATTTATGAAAACATTTTTATTCACTAACTAAAGCCACTTTGTAAAAGGAGTTTCACAAATTCTACTTTGAGCAGAGAATGTTCTGGAAACTATCACTATGGCAATGCTTTAAAAATTACAGCCTAATTAACATCTGCTGTAAGAGTTTAAGTTATTACAGGGTCATTTTATCTACTCAAAGAATCTTGTACACAAATGAGCAGATTTTTAATGTTTAACATTTCTGCCCATAAACTACCAGTGAAAGACATTCACCTAAAGGAACACAACCGGTAGTTCAGGGCTATGTTTCTCTTTAACATATCTCACTAATGCCAGTTTTTCTAATCACAGGATAGGGAACATCAAACAGGAAAGAAATGTATCCCTTTTGAGAAAACTCAAAGCAGATTTCAATATTTTAACACCAAAAGAGAAAACAACAGCAACAAAATTACAAACAAAGAAAGCCAAACCTAAACACACAACTTTTAAAAAATCAAACTGGAGATTCTATGGCTCAAAAACTATTCTCCAGAAGTTCTGTGAATGGTCTTAGATGCAAGTTATGGGACATAAATCTAGAAAAATGCATGTCTTGGAAAGATCCTCTCTAAAACACAGTTTTCCCCACTTGCAGTCTGTCTTTTCCGAAACATCACTGTCTAGAAGGAGATTAATCAAACTGTAGCTGTTCTCTTCCACCAGCTGGTGTTCTAATTTTTAGAGGAATTATTCCTCTGAATTTTGTCCCACCATTAGACTGTCCAGTTTCTTACTAGGACAAATAGGATGTTGTGAATCATATGTCACAGGATGCACCATTCAGGCAGGGAGGAGAGTTCCAGGACTCAAGGATGTTAATTTCACTCAGCTCAGGCATGTATCTAGGTGTCTCTCTTGTGTCTCTAGACTCAGAAAAGGGACTATTTTCTAAGGGACTATTTGAAACAGAGGATATCTGTGTTTAAATATCAGTAGAATGCAGGTTTAAGAATTCAACCCTCCTTAAATTAAATTTTGCTTTTGCTTATTTTTTTAATTACATGAATCAACCTAAAGATTATGAAAAGTCTTTTAAATCTTGATTCTGGAAGCTATTTTACTTTTGGCTTGATGTTTAAGACTTTTGTTGTTGTTGTTGTTGTGCCCTATGTAATAAGCACACATTTGTACATTAAGAAAGTATTTCTTTTAACTAGTTCGTGTGTCTGTAATCCCTTTTAGTAGCATTTAGCAATGGTTGAAAACAGAAAAGGTGTCTAACTGAAGCAATAGAAACAACCAGCAAGGTAAAAATACGACTGGTTCTTGTTAATACCCTTTTCTCTAAAAGATGTTTTTTGAAGCATACACCTGGAATCGGTGCTGTAAAGTACTCAGGATACATCAAAAAGCCCTCCTAGTTCATTGCTTCCCCAAGCACAAAAAGAAAATCGAGATATTGCCTCTGTTAATGTAATAATGAGGTCAGAAGAACACAGAAAATCTGCTCCTTGTTAGAAGAAACCTCAGAAAACCACCTTTTCCTTTTGGCTGTGCCCCCACTCCTCCCATACACATAGTTTATCAACTACATTAGAAAGTCTTCCTCCTTTCCCTTTTCTCACTCTCCCATCAGGAAGGCCACTTGCCAAGGGCTCCAGCCAGCCCCCCCTGGCACGCCAGCTGTGCACTGGCAGATCACGCTGCCCTCCTTCCTTTTTTGGCCCTTGGGTGAAGTTCTTTGCCACTGCACAGCAGAAGGGGATGCTAATTCAGGCAGAGTATGCACTGGACCAAGCTCTGATCTCAGACACCCACACGATTCCTGTTGTAAGTCACATGCGCGCACAGTTCTGACAGCAGGATGTGCCCACTGGTGCTCCATCTTCATGCATCAGCAAGAGTGACGTGGCTGCCTTTTTAATAGAAAAAAAAAGTGTAAAGAAATTATTTTTAAAAGCTTGTGGTTGTAGGCAGACTGATAATGTTTCTCCAGCTGAAACCCAACAGTTAAAAGAAGATAGTTAAGCAAGCCAAAGATACCAAAACAATTTTAGTCCTTTCTCACTTAAAAGGGATTTTAAGACTGGCTTACATCCAGGGCAACTCTCTATTTTTCACATGGGTTAAGGGACATATTTGAATTTGAAGTTAGTTATGGGGAAGCATTAAGATTTATTTAAATGGTCATATGGAAGACCTTCAACACCAACTCAACTCTTATTATTTAAGCTTAAGGGTAATAGATTTTTGGCATGGGGAAAAGCATTGCAGTGTAAAAGTGTAGAGTAAAAGTGGAGCTGCAAGTCAACACTACTTATAATGTTGAGATGGAATATCTATAAAATTGTTTTCAAACATGTGAATACACAAATACAGTCTTACAAATAACTTTACCAGATCTTCTAGAAACATGAATATTAAATATTTAGATAATTATTAAAAGAGAGAAAGATAATGCAGTCAGAAATGGGTGAATTTTACATTTGGCTTTGCTGTCATACCTCTATATCTCATAGAAACTTGGCATATTTTCTTTTCCACAGTCCTAGTTTCACCTGCATACAAGAAATCGTTATTTATTTTCCCATTTTAAGTGGTTTCAGAGTGTTAGAGTAGCAAATTAACATAGCTGGGAAATAAGCTATACTGCTGCCTGTTTCAAAAAATAGTGCCACTAATAGAAATGTGGATATTTTTACAAGGACTGCTTCTCAAAAAATATAAACATTAATTTAAAGTAAGGTTTGAGAGCACTTAAAAATCCTAAGCGATTACCATCCCCATTTTAAAAATGGGAACATTATATAACAAAAAAAAAAAAAAAAAAAGAGGAAAAAATCTGTAAAAAGTCAAATTAAAAAAAGGAACAATCCTGAATAAAGAACTCCAGACCAAAAAAAAAAAAAAAAAGGAGCTGTGTGATGAGTAAACAGGAAAATGGAGACAGAAAAGATAGAATGGAAGGAGTTTGTGGCCATGTGTGAGAGCAGTTATCCTAAATCACTTCTTTGTTCTGAGCTAAGATTAACAGTTTTAATAACTTAATTCTGAGGAATAATCTAAATTCTGAAGAACAATAATATTTTTTTTCCATTTTTAGTAATCCTCTGGTCATATATCTAGAGACAAAAGCCATTTTGCCATGTTTTTTTCTCCCAATAATCCTATTGAAAGTTAAAATCTTACAATACTCCTCTTCTGAATCCAGCATTACAATATATTACAATTTGAAATTTTGGTTTTGACATCTCAGGGATTTGTTTTCCTTTCACTCCATTATACACTACCATAATTTAGATGAGAAGTTGTTCTATCCTGCCTGAAAACTGTCCTTGAGAACAAAGTTGTCCAAGTCAGGGTCTGCAAGCAGGCCATTTTTTCCCAAAAAGTTTTTGGTTGCACCTTCCATATTCTCTCATAGTAATACAGCTATTTCTAGCAGTTAAATTATTAGAGCTGTTCCCCATTGACTTGAAACTTTTGTGGTCTATCTGGAAGAAGATGCATATTTTTCAGTCACAGTTTTTGCACTTATATTTCAAACGTTGTTTTGCTCAGTCTGGGTTCATTTGAAGGCAGTGTTAATGACTGTTGGAAAAACAAATTATGGAAATCCAGCAGTTACTGAAAAGGTAACTTCAGCTGTGACCCAGTTTGCACTGTTATATGCTAAGAACAGAGGCTATGATAAGAAAATCCTGGTTTCTGATATACTTTATTATCTGTATGTTATTATAGGTTACCCTTAAAAATTAGTTGAATAACTAATAACAGTGATTAATAGTATAAGCTGAATTATCTATAATGTCTATTTATAGTAAAAAATAAAATAGCAAAGGGTCTAGCTCCACACAACATAAATTACTTTTATGTGTGGATACTTTGTAAGTAAGCATAGCTGAGCTGGAGTAAGTGAAGTGCAAAATAAATTTCAATTATAATTTCCCAGTTTAACCAGATTTTTTTGTCCTATCCTTTTACTCCTATTTTTTATACTCTGGTAACATAGTACTACTTCAGGTTCAATTGCTGGACCAAAGAACTGTGCACAGTACAATAAAAGGTCCATAGAGATAAACACATAAAGAGGAGATCCAGCCCAAATGTTAGAATTTTTCAAATGAAAGTAAGAGAGTTCAGATTAGATTTACTTTAGTTCACTGAAACAGCAGTTGGTTGCTAGGTTCTAGCCGACAATGTATTAAACACTACATTTTATTATTTATTAGTACATATAAAAACTCACATCCCAAAAATCAACACCATGTCCTCTATGGAATCCCAAGATTGCATTTTTTTGCTAACACAACAATACGTAGGGTAAAAAAATACTAATAATTTAGTCCACAGAGTAAAATTGTATGTAGAAAAATTATTTTGATGGCATCTGATACATGTCAGACTGAAAGGACACTTTTATATTAACTCATACTGATGCAAATACAACTAAGTAAACCATAGTATGTAAATGTGCTATTAGTATCACCTTATCTTATGTGACACACGTATGATGGACACTGAAAAGCACACTCTTTCAGTTCTGCTCTGCTAATACTGAGGACTCCAAACCATAAACAGGAGCCACAAGTGCTATTAAAATAAAAATAATAAAGCTTTCATTCTGAAAAAAAGAATTAATGAGAAAAGTTAGTTGCTTATCCACTTGTTACAGTCTGAGTGAATAAAAAGTCTCAGCACTGTGGAAATATTTTTAATTAGTGTTTGAAGCATACTAAAGCAGTTAGCAAACAACACCCCCTTAAAACAGACTTTTTTAATCAATTATATTTTGTAACAAAGAATTTTTTAGCAGTGAGTATTTATATCCTAAATTAGAAATGCAAGGTTTCTGGCTGCTTTGTGTTTTGTTCCTGACCCACTGTTATTTTTCCTCCATTTATGATCCAACCAGCTATTTAAATTCACCAGGATGTTTGCACATGTTTCCTAATTCACTTTATACATTAGCTAGTACATTTTTTTATCAATATGTTGGGTTTGGTTTTGGGTTTGGTTTTTTTTTTGCATTCCACACTTCATATTAAAAAAGCAAATTCTATACTGTAAATGTTGAGTCATCAGTGCTCAGTTGAAGTCCTGTTGTCGTTCTATAGAATGGCAAAGAATCTTCACACTTCCTGCCATGAGCGACGACAACATGACAAAAATGAGAGCGCTTCTGTATTGATAATGAAGGGTTTCAAGTACACAGTGGGCAGAAGTCCTAGCACACTTGAAAAATATTTAACTGAACAATAATGGAGCAATGCCAAATACTAAAAGTTACCAAAGATAATTTTAATTGTTGTAGATATAATAGTGTTCAATGACAGCTGTTTTGGAACAAAAAGGTTATTTCCTGCAAATTATTGTAATATTTTTCTCCCAAAATAGCCCCTGATTCACTGCTAAAGTTACCTGGCATCCTCTAATGGTTAGCACAGACTAAAAACCAGTTATTTATTTTTTACGAGTCTTAAGATCTTAAATGAAAATAATGATTTATTTAAAATACTAACAAGAGGCAGTTCAGAAAAGCAGCTGGCAAACCAATGGAACTATGCCCATGAATGAAACACGGTGACTTTAATATAACAACTATTTCAAGCTATATTGCCTGACCATATTAATATTTTCTTGTACTTCTGCAAAGAAGTAAGGATTAAAGTTACTGCTTCTCTGCCCAGCAAAATTCCATGCACGCTGGCAGCGTGTTTGTATGATGAAGATTTAATCACAGATATTATCACAGCAGATATTGTTTACGCTGTAGGAACTGTCATCTGAGGTCTTTAAGCATAGCATCTGTGTACATTTACACAAAACAATATTTGGAAAATATTATGCCCTAATACTACAAATATTTTGCACTTTTTCACTACACTTCTCACAGTAGTTTCATACTACTGCCTGTGAATACATATGTAAGAGTCAGAAGTCAGAGTTTTGTGTGTATTTAGTTGGAATATACCTCAGTGGCCATGAGTTCTGTGGAAAAAGCAGCCTCTGCAACACAAGTTGTGAAATACAAGAGAAGGATGTTTCCATTGTATTCTTATGCCACTCCTCCTGGTGATTCTTTCAGAAATAACATTACTAAAATGATATAATTTTAGGATGTTTCGTGTTATAGTAATATATATTATATAATATATATATAAAAACCATATATATTTATTACAAAGACCAACAAGAAACTGCCTTATTTAGTCTTTGGTCTTACGGGAACCCATGCAATGCATTTTCTGTAAAGATTAATGAAGGTATTGCAGTTAACATAAAGAAATCTGTAAGATAGTCTGAATGCTACCTAATTCTCTCTCAGTCTTCACTAGCTATATCTGTCCTAAAGAGTTACAAAATGTTTAAAATGTATGTATGTATCTAAAGCAAACCTACCAGACATTTGAAAGACACACCAAACTCCTTGCTTTAAAACCCTCCAGAGTTTCCCTCTGCAATAGAAATAAAAGTTGGGGTAATGTGAGCATGAGATCCAGTCCACAGTGACTGAAATGCTGCGAAGCGAATGCTTCAGCCTAGGCAGAGTACCCAGAGATGTGCTTGATTTTGTGTCTTGCACTGGAGTTTAGTAGCAGCCATGTATATTTTTCTACAGAATTATCATCTAGTTGACCAAGAGCATTTCCTACAGCTATCTGAGGCACCCTGGAGATTAGGGTAAAATATGTAAAAAGCAGGGATTTTAAAAATAGATTTTCAAATTAATTCCATTCCAGCAACGTATAAAAACTATAAAACAGGACAAAGGTTATAGGAAATGGAAGTACCAAGAGATCTTCACACAATCCTCAATAAAAAAAACAATGGAGGGGGGATTACTTCTTTTTTAACAATTATGAGGGAGTAAATATCACAAAACCTCTCTCACACTCTCACAAAGAAAACTCAGTTCTGTTCATAAACAAATGTTTAATTGGAATCTGGAAGCAAAGTTCTCTAAGATGCTTTAAATTTTCACTTTTGAATTTTTAGTCTTCATTACTAGAATCAATGAATTGCTGTGTGAGAAAGGCATAGTGAATGACATAAGGAATATGGGTTTTGACCTGCTGATACAGTCATACACGAAGTCCTTTTAGGAGCATAAATTAATTGTATAAACACCAATGACCACAGTCTTTTAGCAATGGAAGTATTACATCCATTTTATAGATGAGCAGAATGAGGCCCAGCCAGTGACCCACAGGAAGTCAGTGACACAACCAGGAACAGAACCAGGACCTCTCAGCAGCTAGTCCCATGCTTTAACCACAAGACCAGCCACCTCCTTCCTAGTTTAGATTAGCACAACTCTAAGGCTTGGTTGCATCAGCTACAAATTTAAGATGTCTACGCATGTGCAATTGTATAAATCTGAATTTCTGAGGTTGAGTAAGTCACGTTCATAAATCTGGCTTAATTTAATCACCCAAGACATTAGGATAAAGTGGTTTTAAATGACTCATAACCACCATAAACTTTTGGTTGCTTTAAAATGATGTCTTCAGAAATAAATTTTTGATGGATTAACAAACTGACAGATAAGAGTTTATGATTAAACTCTTTATTCCTATATATTCTTTTGTTTTGTTATCTGTGTGCAACCTGCAAATTCAACCCCTTTGATCAGAATGGGAATAGGACATGAAGTAAATATCCAACTACAGAAGAACCAAACAGTCCTAGAAGAAGTTATTCTCTTCAATACAGAATAAAATTAGGGAAGTCAAGAGATGGGCAGAGACCAAAGATCATGGAAAAAAACACTATAATTAGAGGTAGGAAGCCTGGTATGATCTTGGCTTTACTGACTTTAAAGCAGGAATGATTTGGATTTTGTTCTCAAAATTCAGGAAAAGGAGGATCATTTTTAGTTTAAAGCATTCTCGTTTTGACCCACTCTACAGTTATCTACAAAAAATCTGCCTAGTCCTATCAGTTTTGCTGGATCTGAGGCACGTTGTGTTAAATACAGTACAGGAATACTGGAGTGCGCTCTCCAAGAGTCTGGAATCATCCCAAGGGCTAGTTCTCTACCATCACGTAATGAAATGCGGTTTGTACAGTAGGTTTGGCCACAGATCTATATAAAATGCCACTGATGACAGCTGAAATTTCTGATTTCCTTCAGGCAAAACTGTGTATGTATAGAATGTGAAAATTGAAGATAGTTGAAGATAGGAGTGTGGTGGGATATTATGAAAATACTTTTTTACAAACATATCTTTCCAGACCAAAAGCTGCCAATAAAGAAAGAATAAGATATGCTAAGACAAAGTCCTCAATATTAATAAAAGAACACCAGATAGATAAATTTAAAAATTACATGACTCAAGAGAAAGTACACGGGGTAACTTTAAAAAAAGGCAGCAATGCAACAGTTTTTCAGTTTACTTAAGCTCCATTACTTTAAGCCAACACAATTTGCACAATTCTTGTTCTTCTGACTGCTAGATTTATAGTTGCACTGCTAGTGTCTGAGATTGCCCTCTAGATGTTAAAACTTTGGCTGGATAATTTTTCATTCTATCCAGAATACTGAGATGGGACATGCTGTGTGATTTGTGATTTTAAACTTCTGTAATGCACCTAGAGACTTAGAGCATAGAAACGATGGAAACATCAAAATCATTAACTAAAGTTGGAACTAGTGTATGTGCAGAGAGAGGAAGAGGTATAAATCTTTCATCTCTATGTCCTTGTAAGATTTCTACCCTTTTCAAGACAACTGTAAAAATCACAGTATCGTAGACAGAGCCTGTTTAATATATTCACTGTTCTAACCTTGGATCAAACCATAAAACCATACCCAATATACTTTAGAACCTCTTGCTCAAAAATGCATTCATTAAGATGGAAAAGAGAGAGAGAAAAAAAATGCTTAAAGGAGGTTATTTGGTCCACACTAATATCCTTATCCACCCTGAGATTCCACAAAATACTCTCTCATTTCAGTGGGACTATTTTTGCCATGTGATTCAATTTAATCTGCTTCAGATTTTCTTAATAATTAAAATTAATCATATAGACTCAGTAATAAGTGTATGCAGAAATAAGGGGGGTTATTTCAGACCCAGCAAACTCTTAATAAAGACTTACCATGAAAAACTGGATGATTAAAAGTAATACAAAATGCAATTTTTTTTACATGAAAAGAGCTAATGCACGCTTTTATATCCAATAAGAAAAACAAAGTATAATTGATCTTTTGTGAAGACAAGTTATCATCTAATTTTAAAACTAGAACTGATGCTGAGAGGCCCTTTTCTGCTTCTCTTTGAACTTAGGTAAGAACTGCCCATGATTCAGGAAGGCCTGAGCCTGACGTTTCATTCTTATTTCATAATGCCTAAAGGCCCTGGCCAAACTTAGGAATTCTCTCAGATAAGCAGGGGAGAAAGTCCACATAATCAAAAACTCTGCAGTCAAACAATGCAAACAAAAGCTTTATGAGAAATTGATAATTTCTTTACTAGGGACATTTCATTACTGTATATAGAAACTCTAGAATTAATTATAGAGTAGATAATATATTTGTAGCCTATTTTATTTCTTTACCAATATGAAAATGATTGGCTTTCTATTTTCCATGTGTTAAAAAAAAAGAAAATCTACTTTTTGTTGCTAAAGAAAACCAGACTAATTTAAATTATATATAAGGCATATTTTAAACTATCAAATATAGAAATACAGTGATAGAGTATTTGCAGCACTTCTCTGAAAGCTCTTTTTGGCTGATTTCTCTGGACTGAGTTCGATATGCCTATTTTGTCCATGCAATTTAATTAGCATCTAAACTATGCTTCGCATTTCTGCTTCACTTCTGAACTTCTTAAAAGCCTAGGCTCCAAGTCATGAGTTTACAGTCACAATCAGATGTTCATTAATACCTGCCAATTTTTGCAGTGCTCACAGTTTCATAGAGTTTTTAAGAATTTGCATGCTTTTAATGCCTAGACTTTTTGGGAGGGCTTCTCTCTTATTCAGACACTTAAACTAAATGGGTGTATTCTCCAGCAGTTTGCGCAGAGAACAGCATTGTTTCTGTTCTCAGCAAAGCTGTCTGAACTCTTTGGAGGTTTCCAGCCTCAATCCTTCTTCTCTGAACTTTCTATTGAAACTTTACCTCTGAGTTTACTGTGAAATGGTTAGAAATATTAATAATTTACATATTTAAGCCTCTATTATTGCTAGATTATTTTACCCATATTTGCCTGTTTATTCATCCATGGCATCCTGAGCTAATGCTGAGGTTTCGTTTTACTTGTTTTCAATACCTGGTTTCTAATTCTGAGTCAAGGGATTACTGAACAGGTATTACTGAAGTATGTTTAAAAAAAACAAAACAAAACAAAAAACCAAACCAAAACAAAACCAAAAACCCAAAAACAAACAAACAAAAAAAAACAAACAAAAAACCCCAACCAAAACAACCAAATCACACCATGCAAACAGAGGATTTCTAGGGCTAAAAAAATTCCTAAAAAGCTCCTGCAGAGGGAAGAGCATTTAATAGAAATTAAAAAAAACCCCACAACAACAACAAAACAAACAAACAAAAACAAACAAAAAAACCAAACAAACAAAAAACCACCAAACTTCCTTGATATGTCAAGGCAGAAGTAACACTTCAAGCCTATACAAATAGATAGATAATTCTCGTAAAAATTAACACAAGGCTTCAAACCTCTACAGAAAGAAAGATTGTCCTCATCAACAAAAAGCTGTAGATGATGTTAGTATCTGTAAGTAGACCAGGTATTTTGCCATATTCAGCTCTAATCTATAAATTGCCTTCAGTACATGAGTAATAAAGCCAATGTAGGCTGTCTTTCAAAATGCTTGATGACTGAAAACCATAATGACGCAAATTTAGGATCCTCTGAATCTTCTAGTGGTGTCCAAGAGATGAAGTATTTTTAAAGATAAACTGTTGTATCCCGGGGCATCTTTATTTTTACAAGATGACTCTTTAAAGGCTGTTGATCTTAGGACATTTTTTTTGTCTCCAGATCTAACTTCTTTTTAAAAAAATCGGAGGGTGAAGCAGAAGGAGGTGACATGCTTGTTTGAACTTGCTCTCTCTCTGGAGACTTACCGAACACAGTCTATACCATTTCCCTCTGCATTCCTGGGAGTGGGGGAGAAGAGGAGTGGAAAAGATAATCCGTAGCTAAAAAAAAAAAAAAGGGGGGGGGGGGGGGAAAATTTAATTTAACTCCGTTACCCCTAAAAATTTTTTCAGAAAAGCCCAGATCGGAAGAGGGTGGGGTAGGAAAAGA
>JANIJG010023316.1:0-36899 GCA_024611175.1 Megaceryle torquata
CCAATATATATATATATATAGTGCTATTATGTAATAAAACAGTTCTTCAATACATCACCTGCTGGTGGGAAGACCTTACATCTTAATAACCCCAGTAAATCAAAAAATTATAGGTTTACGTTGTACAACTCGCAGAATGATACTGGTGTTGTGTCTGTAAGACACTGGTATAAGGCAGGTCACTACTAGCAGTCAGCTTTTAGATAGGACTGGGTTTTGGAGGGACCAGAACAGAGCGGGGTGGCAGCAGGGAAAAAGACTGCATGAGATGGCAACAGATATTCAGGACAGGCTTATAACTACTATCATTTAAGTCACGGTATTCTGATTGTTTATACAAGTTGTGCATGTGGTCCAAATTGTTTACATTTGGAGGACAAATTGCTTCATCATTTTGAAATATAAAGAGCTGTTCAAAAGAGAACATGTAAGTTAAAATCAGCCTGTGGCTTCTACTAATACACCCTCAGGCTTTAATTATTTTCACTACCTTGGTTTGACTATGATGGAATGAGAGTATCTCAGTAACAGATCTAATTCACTTGAAAAGATGCTCTAGGTCACTTTGATCCCTATGAACAAAACAAGGCTCTCAAGTTCTGGATAGCTGTTCTTTCTTTGTTCAGTTACAAGTAGCTATCTGATATTCATGAACACCAAGTACAAAAATTGCAGCAAAAATGGGTGAGATATTAAGCACTCAGCACTTAAAAACCTAAAGCATTAAATATCTGAAGTTGAACATTTCAACATCAAGGCAGCTAAGTCAAAGGGTAGTGCTGATATATGGCTCTTACAAACTCAAGACAGTTACAACAGACTCTCCAACAGCAGAATATCTGCAACTGATCACAGCGCTATGCCATTAACTCCTCACCCATTTCCTCCTCCACCATCTAATGATACCTAATTTCCTCATAGATCAAAATCACCAAAACCAATTTACTGCTAAAGCATAAAAGAAGGGGAAAAAACTGAGATAATTCATTTCTGTAGTTCAATAGTAAGTTTCTCTAACAAAGCCCTTAAGAGGGGCAGGGAGGTACACTTAACACTTCTTCCAAGACCTGTTTGGTGTTAAATGCAAATGTTCTTTGAGGATCCACGTTACCAGAGTTCAGAGACTGTTCATAAAAGAGTTTGAACTAATCTAACTGCGTTGGTCTGGCCACTAACCACCCAGCAGTAACCCAGTGGAATTGGCTTAATTTGCACCAGTGGATGATCAAACTACAAATCTCAATGTAAAGCTGAGACTTACACAGTTGTGAAATGCAGAAAAAGAAATATTTCAAGTAATGCAAACTTCCCACTGTACTGAAGTCCACAGCATGAGCAACTGCATCTATCCCAGGTGTGTGTTTGCTTTGGCATATGGTTCCCTGCATTTGCTGCAGGTTTCGTCTGGTCTGGTTCCTACTTTTAAAAGGGCAGATGTGGTTTGGTTTTTTTTCTTTTAAATTTGATGGTCATATGCTGATGGATAAGCCTCGTGCTCTGAATGTACTTTAACAACGGATACTTCAACAAGCAAAACTAGTCGTCTCATACTTACACAGCATGTTAAAGTCTTCTCTATCCATGCTTTTGCTGAGGTAAAGAAGTCCTGTTTTTTCTCTGATTTGAAACCAATGATTTTCATGGGATCTCGCTCGAGAAATGATGAGATTCTGGCACAGATGAAAGTGGGCCACTTCCCCGTGTGAATCCCTCAAGGCATGGATGCGCAGGAGCGGCGTACCTGCTGGCTGATCAATGTAGACATTCTCTGAGTACTCCTTCCTGGGGAAGTAGAGACCAAAGGCAGCTGCAAAGGAAGACACATAAGAGAAGAGATGCTCCCAGGTAAATGTTTTGGGTTTGGTTTTTTTTTTTTTGCACTGGTATTTTCTTAAAAGATGCATCTCCAAAGAACCAAAGGCTTCGTTCTCTGAGGATTAAAAAAGACGTGCGAAAAGGTAGAGCCTCAGCCGGTGTAAATAAGTAAGAGTTTTACTGCACTTAAGTAAGGGACACAGGCACCAAAACAACCTGTCTATAGTTTACGTTCAAGATAAAAAAATCATCTGCTTTTTGAAAGCAAAACTGCTTTGCTGTAAACATGGCCCAGTTTAAGCAGAATGCTTAATGAAGCTCTGCTTGCCAAACTTTGCTTAAGTTCATATCTGGAGCTCTCAGCTGTAATTCCACTCTTTCACAGATGATATTCAAAGAAGGAAAAAAACCTCTGATGAAATCACACACTTTAAAAGCCTAAACACACTCTCTGTTGAAAGAAAGCAATGTACCAGTGGCTTGCACACTTTTTCTTGGATTACATAAAATGTCTCTTACATAGGAGTTCTTCTGTGGCTCCTTCCCTTTTGAAACAGACCAGCATGATACTTCTGGTACAGAAAATAGGAATTGTTTAAATAAAAGTGATATGGAAGTCTTACAGGTATTTTAAAGCTGACAGATAGGGAAGCTGAGAACTGCCTTGCCTGAAGTGGGGAGGTAAAGGTGAATTTATCATTAATACAACGGCTGTGAGTGACCCATTGCTCTCCATTTCCTCCCCCCTGCACACTACGGACATTTACATTTAGGAGGGCTCAACTGCCCTTGATGCCTGTTTCTTCAAGCTGATCTCATCTTACCAGGTCACTTTGCCACGGCCTCTCTACCTCTTTCCAATTCTACTGCTCACAAGTATGATCACAGTAGAGTGCTTGATAAGCAAGGAAGGTACAAAGTGATGCTCACTGCACTCATGAACTGAAATATGGGAGCTGTCATCCTTGTACTTCACCTGCACTGTCAGTGCTTGCTCCCATACAAAAGAACACTTGCATACCACAGAATTTTGCATCACTTATCTGATTTAATAAACAGTAATGCATATAAAAGGCTCAGACATCTGCTGAACAAACGAAACTATTAACAATTTCCACATGTTAGTAACACAAGGCTATCATGGCTTAAATCAAGCCAGATACAACTGGAAATGATGCTAATACAGCAGTAAAAATTAGGGATGGAATGCCAAAACATCTTCAAAATAGCATCAAGCTATAGCACGTATTTATTCTTTATTATTATTGGATCCATACACTGTTCAATTGAATGGAGAGGACCACAAACAAACTGTAAACAAGAGACCTCTAATTTCATTTAGAAATACCACAGAAACCACTGTACCTTGCAACGATTCATGACATCACCAGTATCCCTGGATGCAATTACATCCATGAGATTTACAGAGGCCCTTTACTTTTTCTACACACCCTTTGATATACAAATAAAGTGGTAAGGTAATACAGTAGGTGAATCTGCTCCAAAGTAATTAATTCAAACTTCCTGAGAGTTTTAGAAAAGCATTAACTCTTGATGTCCCTTATCTGGAAGAAAACTGTTACTTCTGATTCTGGTGCTGTCATCTCTTTTGAAAGTTGGATTCCCGACCATTTGTAATAAATTTCAAATACTTTTTCAGTCCCTCTGTCTTCTCTCTTTTGAAGTGCAGGAAAACCTGGTGAGCATGCACTGCTACAAGTCTTAAACTGGTTCATTAGCAAGAGGGATAAAGTGATATCCAAGTAGCAAGCTGAATCTCAGCACAAGCAAACATTTCCTTGAGGTATTATCTACAAAATATCAATACTAAAATTATGAGAGCTTTCTCACAACAAGTTCAACACTGAAATTTCGCTGCTCGAGACCAAAAAATTACTTTTAACCCACTGATACATACAAGGCTTATACATCACTAATTACAGGGCAGAGGAGTATTTTCTTATTTCCTTATTTCTAAGACTGGGGTGAACAGTTCTAGTGCTGTGTCCTCAGCATCAGAAACACATCATGCAGTGCAAGAACTGACACCAGAGCAGAGACGTGAAATCACCTCCAGTAAAAGAGGCATATAGAAAGTACAGTATAAAAAAACATTATGGGTGTGTAAAGTGTGAAACTGGAAAAGGGAAAAATGGGATATTTTGAGTTGGAATTACTTTGTTATCTTAAGTTCATTAACCTTTGTATGCTTCGCTCTACGCCGTACGTACACATACGTGTTTAACAAAGCACATGAATAATTATGACAGACATTGTCACTTAAACATCTGAAACTTTTCCTGCAACTACACCTCAGCAGAGGTCAGCATCCCGGATGCTCTGCATTTGAAAGAAAATGTTACTATTTAGGCTGCAAACTCTCTGAATTTTTTTGGCCTCAGTTCAGCGAAGCACTCTATTTCATCCTCAGAAAAAAAGGCAAAAAATTCCTGTAATAAAAAAGAGAAATAAATAAATTCTCTCTAGGTAACAGAAGTGCAAAACAGTGCTTTGTATTTTGAGAGAAAGAGGAGATTCCTTAACTTAAAATTTGCATCACTCATTAACCAGAAATGTTTTTCACAAATATAAGTCACTTTAATAAGTTAGGAAAAGCCACTGTAAGAAATTTAAGTAATTTTTTCTCCCTGATCGAAACCTAAAAGCTGATGAAACTAAATTCTGTCCATCAAAAAGGTTAGTTTTGAGAATAGAGAATACTTCTATATAAGGGACAACACCAGAGGGTAGCTTTAAGTGACACCAATGGATATAACATACTTTCAAGTTTTACTTATAAACCAAGTATTTTAAGTAAAGAGACTTTACAACATAGTAGAAACTTGGATGGTAAAACAAAACAAAACAAAAAACCAACAAAACAAAACAAACAAACATAAAAACAACCAACCAACCAAACAAAAAAAACAACAATAAAAAAACCCCCAACCATTTAGCTATGTAACAAGATTCACCCAATGCTGCTGATCCTGAAATTACTGGGCTTTTGTAAAGTGGTTTGTGTCGCTCTCTAACTCCATTTCAAGCACTGAATGAGATGAGAGGTATACGACAGACTGCCTGGGTCACAAACACACTCTGCATATAAATCTTTGCAAGCTGATTTTGAAGGAGACCTTTGAAGTAGAAACGTAGCACCCACTTCTCTGAGCTGCATTCATTCCTTTAAGCCCAAGTAAGTTAAAACCAGATTCAATAAACCTGCCATCTGGCAAGTATGCTGCAGAAGGAAGAGGTTCTAATCCTGGCCACAGTTCCTTGTGTCCTGAAAAAAATAAAATAAAATCAATTTCCAAGGACTTGTGGAAGCTTCCTATGGAAGACAGATGGAGTTTTTATTGAATCTGCCATTTAAAGAGGAATTGAGATGGTTACGCTCGGAACTGGTGGTTAAAGTGTTTTTGCTTAGGAATTAAAATCAGAGAAACATTTCACACTACAACTTTGAAAATGCACCACGAGAAGCTTGTGCTCTGTAACATATGTGAGTAATGAGAGAGATTTACTGAAATATTTTGGAATCCAAATTTTTTTTTTTTTAGAGGACGCTTCAGCTCGCCTTTATTCTACAATCAGTGCAGAAAACATGGCAACCTCTGATGGATGAGCAATATTATGTGATAATAGCATATCAGTAACATACAGAAGAGAAAAGCCATCACGTTTAAGCGGATATCATGCTACTGACTAATAGCTCCTACAGGAAATAGATACAGTTATGACAGCAGTTTTCCAGTTCAGGGAGAGAAAGCAGATAAAATGGAGTGGAGAAATGAGATTATATATACTCTGAAGCCTTTGTAATTGCCTTTGGAAATAAGGCAATTTTTTATGTGGGGTGTTTTTTTCAATCTTGAATGATCAGGTAAATAATGCCTTTTTTGGTACAAATTGATTTTATCTATATATCCATATAATTAGTTGTATTTTACATGTTTTTAGTACTTTTTATGCTTGCCACTGTAGTCTCGAGTAGCATTGGTGGACTACTCTTGAAAACTATAAAACTGACTATAGCAACATTATACTCGTACCCATTATTTAACTTCTTAGTCACAAAATGAAGTGGCATGAAATTCTTTATTAGTGTAGAGGAAGACTTCATCGTAAGACATTCTCACAAACAATGTTTGTAACCACCTTTCGAAGTACAACTGCAGATTTCAGAAAACCTGTTTTGAGGGAAATTACCCAAGTCACAATATTTGCTCTAGAAAAAGATGTGCTCGGATAACTGGAAAACAACCTCAGATCGTTGTGAATCACTTGGAGAGTCACAAAGCATGTCGGAGACGGTGAGAAGAGAGGACAACCAGCACATGGCGACGTTACTGGTCAGGAGCATCCCATCACAAGACACAAAACTCCATCCACAACATCCTCTTCTGAAGAGAAGCCAATGCAGGTTATAGCAGCCAGTGAACTGCCACTCAGGGAAATGCGGGAGCTAGCTCACTCTTGAACCTGGGATGAGAACCTAAGAGCTAAGCCTGCAGAAATGGTAAAAGTAGTTCACTGCTCAAATTCAAGGCTCAGCACTTAGCCAAACCATTTTCCTCAAGCTAAGTAAGCAGGTGTCTTACATAGCTCATAGTGGAAATTCAGTGGAAATCCTAAATGACTGCAGCTTGGTTTAAGTTACACCCTGTATTTGAACAAAGGGCTTGCTCTTGATTTAAAGACTTCAAATGACTGAAATCTAACATAGCTCTCGAAAGTCATTCTCAGTCTCATTACTCGTGTAATGTGAAAGTTGTGTCTCTAGCCTGAGTGTTTGCTACCTTCCACCTTCTTTTTACCAGTTCATGTTATAAGTTACACTTTTTTCCAGTGGATTAAAATCTTCACAGATCTGATGGTGCCTGACGGATGAACGTGCACTTAAAACCACAAGACCCGCATTGTGTTTTTAAGAAAACATACAAAAAAATAATTAGCAAAATGTAAACGGAATGAGGGTTGTTTCACCTTCAGTAATATACACCCACATAACCCACAGCTGACAAAATTTACTCAAAGCTTCCCAGCATTTTGGAGTGCAACACAAAAATTCATTAAAAATCAACAGCCCTCATGCAATCAAAATCCTTCATCAAGAATTGACATGCACATGCAAGAAAAAAGGTTATGCTTTTAGTGCAGTGATAGCCCTATCATTGCAACACACAGCATTTGATGATACAACAGACGAACATGGCAGTCTGCTGTTAAGAATAATTTGTTGCACAGCATCAGATTTCAACAAGCACTTATCTGGCAAGATTAGTTTTGTGTTCCTGAAATAATTATTTTTACTTTTGATGAGTAGCCATTATGTTCCATTACTAGTATTAACATACCCAATGTTTGATTCGTCAGAGAACAAGAGCAGCAGAGCCCTTGTATATTTTAAATTAAAGGGCTTGCTCACTTAATGACCTTCTAGCTCCTACAGAATTAAGAAATAAACTCACCCTCATAAACCAAAGCCTAAGTAATTTAGACATAACCATGGTTTAAACAAAGCACTCTGAAAGGGTATTTGAAAAATCTCTGAAAGGGACCCATCAACAAAGAACGGCTCTGGAGCTCAGCTCATACCTGCAGTTCATGACAGAGCACGAGCAGAGAGTTTCCTTTATCAAGCTGGGGTGAGAGTTTCAGTGTCAGAAACTGCAGGCTGGTGAAGAGCTCATGCCATCATGCAGCACTGTTCACTCATCACCTCTCTTCAAGGTCCTCAGCTGACCCCACGGTCACAGCACAAGACAGCCTGTGCCCGATGAGGACACAGCACCAGTGGTGGAGGCACCCCAGGTGTGTGTGTTCTCCTCTACATGCCTGCCCAGCCGGGCACCAGGGTACACCATCCTCCCCGACGGGCCAAGGGGTATAACCACCGCTCAGGGGAGACCTCTTCTTGCACAAACACAATTATTTGAAGTATCTTCCAGGTTTTATACAGAGGAGTCCGGTCGAATTCTGCCATTAGCTCACTGAATTTAGGCTGCAGCATTAGTGCCTAGGTGTGACTCGTAATACATCTGAGAATCATTAGAACACTGACAAATAAAGTACTGGCATACACCTAATTAACCAGCAAGCCATTAGTGCATCTTAGCAGCATGATGTTGTTAAGCTGATCATTACAGAAACTGTAACAGATGTGATAGGAACAACAGAGAATAAGAAACTGTATTAAAGTGAAAATAAAATTAATTCCTTTTTAATAAAGCTGCTCATCTGGATGCTAGGTTAGAATGGATTGGAGAAAGATCACCGCAGAGCTTCGTATCAGAATTTTCTGAAAGTATGCTCAAACTTCACAGAACTGGAGAATTACTAAGTTTCACCTGCTGTGTACGTTTAAATGTAGCACAATTCTCAGAAAATGACAGCATGAATTCACTAGCAGCAGTATCAGTGAAATACACATGTTTTACAGAATATGATACTTCCAGAGGGAACGGGTCCTTACAAAGTGATAGTAAGCAGAAACAATACTTAACTAGAATATATTCCAGACCTGGTAAACCAGTCTGCTTTAAGTTAATTGCCTCTCTTGTGATTTTCCTCACCAGATTCCCACGCTTCTATTGGAAACAACCCTGAATTTTAGACTGAAAGCACAGAAATTAAGAAGATGCCAATATTACATAAAAGTCTGGTCGCCCACCTGTATTAATTTGCTTGTACAAAACCCAAGAATTGTTAATTAATGTCTTAATAATTAATTAAGACATTTTTAAGATAGACCTGGTAAAGTTGAAAGATGGATCAGAGAAAAAGAAAGCTTGCTTCCCATACTGAACATAAATTTTATGTTCAATACAGGAACAATATTTTATGTTCAGTACAGGAATTTATGTTCTGTTTTGAACATAAATTTTAAGAATGTCAAGACCAAAGACAGACCCTAAATTTGTCAAAAAGAAAATATTTCATTTGGTTTTGTGAGAACTGTCAAGATTTTAATTTTTGTCTCAGTCCAAGAATGGAAAATCCCCGTGGCACAGTATCTACCAGTGAACGGGACACTGCTTCTACTAAAGCTCTACTCACTAGTTCACTGATGCCCAGTTCAGACCAAGGTCAAACCTGTGCCTACACTTTCCTTTCAGAGCCTGTATTTCTAGGTGAGCTTTAGAAACTCACTTTTGAACTTCTGTATGTGCAATAAAGTTTAGAAGCTTCCTTTCTCTTGTTTTCTTATGGTTTGGTTTTGGGTTTGTTTGTTTGTTTTACTTTAGCAAGAAGGCGAGAGTTTGGTGCTTCATTGTTTTAAATACCAGTTACTAAAAACTAAACCATCCCTCAGAGAGAAGATTCAAATCCTAAGTGACTACTACTTGGTTTAAGTTAGGCCATACATTTGAACAAAAGGCTCACTCTTGATTTAAAGCATGGAAAGCCTCTGTAAGAGACTGCAGGAGTTTCTGAAAATTCTTGAGATCCTGATTCCGTCATGACTCATTTGTGTGATTAAATACTCCTATTTTAGAGTATGGCTTAACTGCTTGAGAATCACTGGATATAATTTTGCTCTCTTGGAATACAGAGCAGAAATCATAGAATATCTCGGCTTTGGAAGGGGTGGAAGCTGACTGTTGTATTGCAGGGATGGAAGCTGACTGACTGACTCTTGTATTGCAGCAGATTAATAAGTATTTTATAGAACTGATTTCCATCTGGGTCAAATTTAGGTTGCTCACAAGGCAGCATAAATAAATGAAGATGAGATAGATTTTAACTTTTATACCACTCCAGTTCAGCTCTGTACAGACTTGACTTGTCACGTTCCATACTCCTCTATTCCATGACCTCTCTGTATTTCGCTCTGACAGCTAATCTTGAGTTTACAAGCACCAGAGAAATGATGTCACAAAGAAAGCCAATGCTAAAAACTGCAAAGTTTGAGGGTTCCTTTGGGCTTGCTTATAGGTGAAAGGTAAAAATCTTCATGTGAAAGATACGAAGGTAGATGATCGTGTGTGTGCATCCACATAGTTACGCGTGTATCGAGATCGAAATGAGGTCCTAAACAAAAATACTAGCTGGATTAAGAATGTGAAAAATATCCATGGATATGCACACAAAGCTGTGTTTTCAGCCATCTCCTTTGTTGAAATCATTCAGCTAGGATAACCATCAGGACGACCTGCAGGTGACTGTTTATACAGAAGCCAAAGGAAAGAGCTGTACTATACTGTCCATGCAAGAGGCTTTCCATCCATCTCAGCTCCCCAGTCATCTGCAGGATCACAAAGCCCGTGATTGTAAATGTGTAAGAAATAACTCACCCACTGATTCATAATGTCAAGACGTTATTTCTTGTATCACCTCATCCTGAGGTAGCATCTACGTAAGTGTCTAACAGTTATACAAACAATAAAAGAAACGGGGACAATGATAGGTTCAAATTGTGCTCCCTGTACGTAAACTATGTAACCTTTTCCCACTTTAATACGGAAGGTCGATTGGAAATATTTTAAACCATGATTTTTCATTTTAGCCTGAGATAATGAAAATCACATTTTTGTAGCTACATAGTACCTTATTCAGTATGAATCTGTCGAAAGCAAAAGTAACACTAAGAGAAATTAATTTTTAAAAAATAGTAGCACTTTGGAGACAGACAAAGCTTTCAACAGTTTCATCATCAGAAAGCAGGAAGCATCGCTGCAGAGATTGCTGTAAGTACTTCCCTATCACTGGAAACATCTTGTACAATCCTATTTTATTTTATTTTGAAAGTTGCAGTGGAATAATACTGGTTCATAACATCCATTCTCTCAACATCGTCCTCCCAGCAGGAACTGGATAGGGCTGGGGGCTAGCCTAGCACTACTGAAGACAGAACTACGAGATTCTAGTAATGAAAAGTTAATTTTACTTTTAAAAAGGGCCTGGTTTTTCTGCATTATATAGGTTTGTAGAAAGGGGATGACTTTATCCAGAAGAAAAGCAAATCTGAAAGTGTGCAATGCCATCTTTGTAAGAAGTGCCAGCTCTGTCGCAGACAGGCTCTGTAACCACTGGGTCACCCTAATCTACCACTTCCTTTCTCTGATTTTCTTTTGCTTTCACTAGTTCCCATAAACCCTGGCATTCACGGTTCATTCATATCCCTATTTCTGCCAAGTGGAATTACTCTCCATAATATGACAAGAGATGGCAAGACAAGAAGGTGGACTCAGTCTGATGGTTTATTTCTAATTCTTAAAATAGAGACCTGGTTTTTCTATTCACCCTCTGTATGCACTTTCAATGTGCCTTCTGGAATGTGTATTATGGATATGTAGAAACTGTGATAATGAGAAGCTAGAGAAGACCAGCGATATATGGATCACTGTTCTGTGCTAAAACTGACAGTGGTTGTAAATCTCAAGCCCATAAAATCCTCTATTAATAATGTAGTGACATACAAGTGCTCCAAACTCTTGTTATACTTTAATTAGCTTTCACATATATTTACTCCAACACTGCTGAGCTTCTATGCAAGCTAAACATTATAGCAGTGATTTGGAGAACAATGTAGTGAAAACTAGATGTATTTGTTTCACAATAAATAAAAATAAATCACAAGACACTCTTATCTGTGGAAATTGTTCAGCATACTTGGTTAAGTTGAAAGGATCCTTAAAAGTAAATACAAATAAGCTTAAGTTCAGTATTTTAGTCAAAAGGACATCAGTATCATAATGTATTTTCTTCATTAAGGTACAGATTTAGGTCACTGTGATGCTTCCTTCTTAAAGTACCAAGCTTTCACAATCCTGTCATGTAAATGAATGAAAAACAATTAAATGTTGATTTATGACAAAAATTTGACTATGCACAAACTCCTGCATTCCATTACTACTTTAGCTCAAATTTCCCCATTTCCCTTCCTCCAGCTGCATTTGATTCTGCATCATCAAAATGAAATTGAGTCTTCCTGTCAATCAGATGAAGAAGGATATCAGGGATCACCTTCTGACAGCCCAGTGCAATTGTGATGCTAATGACCACAAGCACCTCCATCTATTTCCTATAACTAAGCCATCTTCAGAGGGCAAATACACTCAGGCAACAAATGTACCAGTATTTCTCACAAATTACTATTCCTCCCATAACCATCACTAGATTGCAACAATTAGTAAAGCTGGAACTCTGGACCAAATGGTAACAGTATCAGTTTGGGATAATTGCACAATGTCTAATTCTTCCTGATCAACAGAAGTGGCCCCTCTGAGTCCTGTCAAGAGGGGTCTGATTTTCAGAGAAAAGGTGCTTGTAGTACCTTCTCATTTTCTAGGGAGTGGCCAACTTTACAGCATCTTGATCAATTACTACTTCGGATTGTCCACTGTTGCACTGGGAAAAAAAAAAAAAAAATATATATATATATATATATCTACTTTCTATATTTAGTTCAGATGTGTAAAAATGAGCCTGATAGACCTTATATAGTGACATAGGAAATAGCTCAGCCTGAATTGTGTTTTATCCATATCTAGTATCTCTAGCTTCCTTCATTTGCTCCAATTCCTTCAGTTCATGAAAGAAAGAGAAAGCAGTATGATTGCTGCCTTAGAGTAGGAGGCAATCAATGAAAACTTTTGATGCTGGTGGCTGAAAATTTGCCAGAAAAATGGTAAAGACATGAGCATCCACCTCTCACAGGAAAGTGCTGTTATTAAGAGCTGCTATTCTCTTTCCAAACACTCAAGGGAGCTATGAGCCTGCAATTCAATTTTTCAATTGAGGAAGTGAAATCTCAGTGTAATTGTATGATTATTTATTTATTTAGAGCTTTGCCATGAATTAACAGAGCATTTTTGGCTTAGATTATTATGTTTTAGGTGTAGGTTATTATTTTTTAGGTGGTCTATGAAATGAAATGCAGAATAGAAGATCTTGCCATTGTTATTTTAAAATTTATATTATATCCTTCTAAGAAATCTATATATCTGCTTCAAATGAAAAGAGATAAGGAGATCTAAATACTGTTATGGCAGATCTGCATTTGAACCTCTAATTCCTTAAGACACCCTAACAAAGAATACATTTTCTTAAGTACTCTTACAATACAGATTTGCTTTCAAAATAGTTTCATATGAATTTATATTACACCTGCCATCATGATAAAAAAAAAAAAAAGAGACAAGAAACCCACCTATCCCAGCTGTGAACATCACTGTAGTAAACCAGAGCTCTTCCTTTGGGTACTTTTAGTCATTACTGCACAGTAGTTAGTCATTATGCTGTTGTCTTAAAGCATAAATGTTGTCAGCAAAAGGTCAGAAATTGTATTGACAAGGCTTGGAAATGGGCTGACATAACACTAATACGAGTTTGACACTGATGGCTTTTCTAGACAGCTCTTCTCTGCTAGCTTTAAGACAGACACGAACTACATTGCAAACCTGACAAGTTACAGGAATGAACTAGAGAAGTTGAAAAGAAACTAATAAAAGCAGCAGTAAAACCTGGAATAGCAAGAGCCTTTATGGGCACTTACAAAAGTTTTGCCTTCTTTTAAGTGAACTTCTAGGTTCTAGCCCAGTTTTTGCTACAGGGCATGCCAAACCACCACAGGCTGCCAAACAATCACAGATAGAAAACAATCCTCCTCTGATTATTAAAGACTGAGTCTGCTTAACATATTTCATAGCTATTTGGATGCCTTTTTTACTTGACAAACATTTTTATTATGAAGTTAAATCTTTGCACCATGTTTATATCCTCCCTCTGCCAATACAAGAGAAGGCAATTGCTTTACACCTCACATACACTTTTGAGAAGGTTTCACTAATCAGAAAGAAGCAGTATAGCTGCTTGGTAACTTCTGATCACTTACTGTCTTTAATTTTAGCCTTTTTTACCTCATCTGAAGTCCATTCTGAGTCCTGGGTTGCACTGATGCACACAGTCCTTGATGTTGACATTTATTCCAAACTGCAAAACTACCAGAGTAGTCATTCTGATCACATGTTTTTGATGTATAAACCAAGTGTAAGCGACAGTCCCAGAGTCAAAGGAAATACTGTCACTATCCAGTGACTAGCCCCTAGGCAACCTGACCCAAAAAGAATATTGAAGTGCGAAGTCTATATGTTTACATTTTTCTCAGATGGTGAAATTGATGCTTTCTGTTCTGTTTATGAGCTGGAAACACCTGTAGTGGCACCTCCAGTCACAAAGAAGTAATTAGGTCTTATTCCAGCACAGCATCTGCATGCACATTTTATCTAGGCACTTTGATTTTTCAACTGCTCTGCAAAGGTGCTTGCTGCACCTTCCATCAAAAGCTCAGGTTTTAAATTTAAGTGTCAGCATAACCCCTTATTTGCTCTGCTTCCCCCTCCTTCCTTATCGAGGCAGTAATATTCACAGGCTAAAAGACCATAATGCATAATGAAAATGTAAGTTCAGATTGCAACTGAATACCATAGAAATGTACGTTCAAAATTTCAGATTTAATTTTTCTGCTCAGAAACTTACCTGTGCCTTAAAAAAAAAGCCACACCACCACAAACACACCGACATCATCAACAAACCGAACAGAGTTTTATGTAACGGCTAAAATGCAAGTGCATTGACTTTTCCATGAATGCTTTTTCATGAAATAGTTTCCCTGGAACAAATAACTGCCTGGCTTGATGCTTTTTGTTGTAAAAACTTTAAAAATGCTTTAACTTAGGGCATACACTTATTTATTCCCATTTAATCACAAACAATAACTGCTACATTTCATGCCAAAAAGAGACCGCAACATAAAAACCTTGATAACTTTCAGATTTGTTTCTATGCTACAGCTACCAGTAAACTACTTAGAGTATATTCTTCCTTTCATAAATCCTCTCTGCTGACAGGTTCAGGACTTCAGACTGAAGATAAACTTTCCTCGAATTTGTGAAGTCAATGTAACAGAAAGAAAAGGGATGGAAAAACCCAACCTTCTGGACTAAACTCCTGGGATTCTCATGATCCATGGGTTTAAAACATGCTGAATTAGGAAATTTCAGATCAAAGCTCCAATTTACAGTCACACTTAAAAAAAAGGCAGAAAGAGAAGGAAATACAACATGACCTCTGTGACATAATAAAATGTCCATAGCAAAATGTTATCTGTGTATCTTTATATCTAAAACTTGACCAGAACTTCAAAGATAATTCTTCTGGGGGGAAAGGAGAAAAAAAAAAAAAAAGGTGACCTTAGTTGGTAACCCAAGGCTCACTGAAAACAAGAAACTCAGTTTCAGTTTTAACAGGGATCTGCACTGACTCTAAACACAGTCACTACGTGCATGGTGCAAATGCACGCAAGAATCGGTTAAGCCAGCTACCTAGGAACTATCTTGAACAAAGTTCTCCAAGTTTCAGGCTGCAGAATGAAAGGTCCAGTGTACAAATCAGTCTCCAATTCTCAGAGGTTCGCTGATGAGCACTAATGCTGTTTCCCAGAGCATTAACCAGACAGGGGGGTTATATATATTTAGCGTGCTAGTATTCTTCTGAGTGAAGGACAGCAAAGCGTACTGGACAACCACTCACTTTTCTAATGAGACTTCAGCGTGAGAAAAGTGATGGCAGAGTTGCTTACAAGTATTCTGTAGCTTTTCTGCTGCTCTGAACATTGACAAATTCTGTTGGTACTTCCTGGGAGTTCTCACACACTGGCTGGCAAAGATGAAAGTGGCCAGAAGGAGAACAAGTATCAGGCCCTTGCCTATCTCTCCACTTTTAAAGCAATTGCCGATTTAATAAAGATTGATTTCAAGGAAAGAGATAAGATTCTGGCTTTAGGCTTGCGTAAACCAGTCCAAAGACACTGCTGGTATTTGTGACTATTCCCTAGTTTTCATTTGTTATTGAAAGGGTCTGACCTCCCATATGTTTCCAGGCACCGGAGACAACTTTGCTCAGCTAGCTAATCCAATGGACTTGTGTGTTTGGAACGCAGTGTAGAATTAGAAAAACCCACTTGGTTTCTGGTACAGAGGAACTGCCAGGGAAGCTTGGCACCCTCAGGCCACTCTACCTATTCATCCAGCAGTGCTCTACATAGGTAGAGTAATTCAAGTAATTCCGTGTACTAGTTTCACTTAATGTTGCAGATACAGCAGTCCACTGAGAGATGAGACAACTGGGGCAATTTAGATGGAGGTTATCTAATCTGCTCTAAAGGTGTCCTCCTCCTCTAGGGCTAGCGTCACGCTTACAACATTTTTATACTATGCAAAAAAAATAAAACCACCACAATGTCAAGAGCACTGGAAGCACTCAGCCTGTAGCCCCATTTCACTGGAAGAGGAGAATCTTGAAAACCACAGACTGACAGCTATGTCTCATTAAAGGACCCACAGCGGGATCAGAGATTTCCTTAAATGCTTCAAGTTTTAAGGATAGGGTGGTTTTCATCTGCAGTCTTGACGCTTAGGCTGGGAACAATTTGAGAAGAGCTGGGTGGAAGGTATAGGCTAATTGGTTGGGAACTATCCCAGTTGGCACTGCTGTGCCAAGCCTGTCCATACTTCACCAAGTGGAGAACCTAGACATAGAACACTTCAGCTCCTCGGCTCAAGAGAACGCAGGTTACGTGCACGCGTGAGTTCATGCGACTGTGTATCTCATGCTGAGCCTGTGCCACACCGCAGACTCTGAGCAGCTGACAGGGCAGGCACACCTTAAGAAAGTACCTATCTTTAATAAAATCCCTGGCCTCACCCAGATTTGTTGAGGTCAAGAACCCTATGGACTTCACCAGGTTTGAGACTACAGGCAACACTTTGCAAATAGTTGCAGACGGGGTAAAGTGACAAATTTTAGCATATCCACAATGACACAGAAGCGTGAGAGTAGGGGTTACACTTAGGCGAGAAAGATGTATGCTTGGAGACTGTTGCATAAAAATGCTCACTCAAAAAAGAATGACAAAGTGCTATATTTTAAGAGCTCATGCTAAGGAAAACAAATTTAAAAGTCTCAGCTCCTACTCCCTGGGTAGTCTTATATGTTGTTTTAAACTTCTTTGTCCTGAATTTAGGTTAAAAATGCTATTTGGACTATTAGTACTATTCTAAGAGTTTAATGTGTTTAATGCGTTTCTCTCTAGCTGTAATTCAGTAATATTTTGTTTTTAAAGTTGGACAATATTGCCTTTTAAACCAAAATTAATGTAGCACATCAACTGTAATTCTTCAATGATCCCTATCCATTTGAATGAACGCTACTTTACCAAAAAGCCCAGTGGAGCCAGCCAGTCTACGTATCATTAAACCCACTATTTTTCACTGGATGCCATCAGGGCTTTGTGGACCTACCCAGCTCAAAGCTCCTTGGCTGACCCAATTTTAATGAAATACCACTTTTTACAAAGATCACATTGCTTTGACTCTCGGAACTGGAATGTCTAGCTGCATATTTTATTTTGTATTGTACTTTATATATTTGATTGGCAAACCTCAGAAGGTATCTCAGATGTTGCTGCAGCGATGATCAACAATGTAATTTTAAAATTAGATTTATTCATTATGGGTTTAATTCACTTTTCTCTGAATAAAGGCAGAGTAAATCAACTTATACAGCTGTATGAGCAAAATATAACTCTTCTGGAGCAAGAGACAGAGAGTAAAGTTATACATCAGACCTCTGTGGTCATAAGGCTGAGGTCCAGAATGGAATGGGCAACCCCCATGGCCATATGGCTTGGATCCAGAGTAAAGTAGCTTGCTCCCCTACAGACTACATTTCTGTTTCTTCAGCATCACCCTAGTCCACGGTAGGCTGGTTCATTTTTGAGACACCTTGTCCATCTCTCAAGCATATCCAGATATCACTATCTTTTCCACTTGAAGGAAAATTAAGAAGGCACAAACAGATGGCACTTGTTCAGAAACTGTTGTCTTGTGCCATAGATATTTTTTAAACAGCACATCACAGAATCACAGATTCTCGAGATGCCTGAGATTGGCAGGGACCTGTGGAGATCGTCTGGTCCAATGCCCCTCCTCAAGTAAGGCTGCCTAGAGCCACTTGCCCTATTACTTAACCACTTTTACACTGAGACCAAAAGACATTCGGGTCACGCGGGCATTTACAGTCCCAATATTATTTCCTAGATTTTACCTTGGATTCAAGAAAATTAAAAAGTTATATGCAAGTGAAAGATGACTCTCCTAGAAATGTTTCATTTTACAAAATGAGAAGCGTCTGCCAAAGATGTAGCATCATGTGAAAAGATTAAAAGTAGCAACTTTTTAATGCAGCTATGGATTTGGTATTTATAAAAACATATATAAAATCCACAGTTAATATATATATGGGCTAATACGAACAGCACTGCATAGATCTTTATAATCAGAGAAAAAAAAATTGCTTCTTTAAACTGTAATCCTGTTTCTTCTGGAGCAATCTGGATTAAATCTGTCCCTTTTTACTACGCAGAATAGTCTGTTTTCTAAAACAATTCATTTTTACCCCAGAAAGCTCGTAAGTGAAGCTTATCAGCAAATCAATCATTACAGAGCCCAGTGTTTAAAATACAGAAACAAAGCAAGGAGAAGACTGATGCCGCTCATATTTCTATTTGCATTTAAACAATCTACATCTCACACGCAAATTTCATACTGGTTACCCACAGACAAGACCATGCACTAGTACATGTTCATTCACAAGTAGGAATACACATCTGGGAAAACCAAAGTAGTAATACAGACACGCACAAACAGACTTTGAACCCTAATCTTATCGCTACAAAGGCTGTCCGGGATAACAGCTCATATGCTTTTCTTTCTGGATATTCACTTAGCGTGTACAGATTTCATAGCTGAATCCATGACTACATCCAGTGGACCTTATAAAATTATAACTAGTTTTTCCAATGTTATATTTATGGAAGCCTTATTTTTCTTATAGTTTCACACACCTCCTAACCTCCTGCGCATCTTTATTTCCCAAGTTTTCTTTGAATTGTCACCAGATTGGCACACGCAGCGCTGCAGAGCTCAGGCAAACAGAAAGCCTTCTATTTCCATCTGAACGGGGCTTCTAGTTATTGACAGATAAAAGTGAGTGAAATTGGATTGTTTCCTAAAATAATGCACCACAGCAAAGTTTCCAGTCCTGGAAACACAGTTCGTGTGGCTAAATCTAAGAACATGAGCGATTCCCCTGAAGCAAAGGAAGTTACTCATATGCTCTGTGTTGAGCTTGTGCCTTGAGGCTTTAGGACCTTAATGCCACAGACCTTTGCCATTATTGGCAATACCAGCAAAAGCAGCTTTCACCCACATTTCATCTTTTCCCCTCCCACATTGCTGCCTCATGCGGAACTGTGCACGACTAAAGGAGCAAGCTGGGTCTAAATTGACTCTGTCTAGAGGAAAGGTTGTATGGACAACCCAGATGTGTGGTGCCTAGCCCTGTACAAAGGCACTCCAAGTGCAAGTCAGAACAGCTGGTCCCCATCCTTTCTCTTCCACCTTCCTCTCTGACAGAGGTTGCCAGCCAAAGCTAGGAAAACTTCGACTGTTACTTAAAAGCTGCTGTTTACAACCCAGTCTATTACAGTAAGCCAAAATGTCCCAAGTTGAAGATGATCATAGTTCAAGGGGATTTCCTGGAAGTTTTTCATTTGCCCTCCAAGTGCCACATGTTCCTGGGGAGAGGAAGCACTGCAGCCAGGGGAAGCAGGGGAAGCATTACGAGGCACTGCCAGCTGTAAGTTAAAGCTTTGTTGTTTCACTGGATCAAGCTCTCTGGGTAGTACTTCACCAAGGTTGCGACCAAGAGACTCCACTTCACTGGCACGGCCGATGGGATCGATGGGAGCGTTGCTGAGTTATTTGCTTGGGAGATACATGTGACTTGTCCCTCTGCATGAAAAACGTATGCTAAGGTCTTTTAATGAGGACTCACATGCAATATCTGATAAGAGAGCAGATTGCTGTTATTATCTCTCCCATGGTAACTCGGACAGATTGTTGAGAACAGACTGGGTCAGTTGCATAGATTTTTATTTGTTGCAACTCCTCTGAAAACTGACAAAAGAAACACAGCAAAGCCCCAGAGAAAGAGGGGATTGCTTTTGTGCTTTGACACTACTTTACCCTGTCTTTGGGATGATGAACTTTCTCACACATTTGATTGATGTAACTAGCTTAGCTGGTTAATCACTTTGCCTCCTAGCAGTTCCTTCCTGCTTACATCCAAGGAAACAGTCAATTAGGAGTATAATTAATTCTTCCTCTCATGATGGGGTAAATTCGGAAGGTTGTGACCACATGAATGCAGGCAGTGCAGCTGGTTAATCTGCGACCCTGAGCCTCACGCTCCTAATGAATGAACTACCGCTCTTGTACTTCAAACAACAGACAAAACACCCAAATCCTCTACCCTCTGTTTGGATACCTACAAAATAGCACAAGCAGTAAACACAATATTTAATCAGGCAGTTAGGCTGAAAAACTACGAACGTGATTTTATGTCAAAGATGTATATTTTTATATATCTATATGTACCTCAACAGAAACAATCAGAAACTACCGAACAAAACAAGATACTGGAAACTAGTAAACCAAATTCAACACATCCACCAACTGGGTAGCGCACAGCTAGAGAAACAGGAGTACAATTTTTAGCATAAAGATAACAAGGAAAAGCCTTGTCTGGGTATAATTCAGACGCTCCACCGTGACTTTTTTACCATCTAAATTAGTAGTTGTTCTAAACCAAACCCCACCATGACAATAGACCTTGAAAAGCAGAAAGGCATTCAGGGAAACTGCAACCAAAGGCTGTTCAAAAGTCAGGCTACGCAGCTACTGCAAACCCTCCTCACCTTCAGGTAGAATCATTCAGCAAACAGCCGGAGAGGAATTCAGAGAGCATTTTAGTAGGCTAACTGCACTCTTACTGTTTCCAATTATTTATCTGCTTTACAGCCCAATAACATTGACTCCACGAAACACAGAGATCTCCTCCTCCAAGGTATCGTGAGTTTGGGGATTGTTAGGTTATTTTTGTGAAGTGCTTTTTAAAAACACACCCTAAGTGTCTAAGAGTTATTTTAGCTGGTAAGATCATGTGACATTTATAACATTTAAATCATTTAATACGTTTTCACACCGAGCATAATTTTCTATATAAATCTGGTAAAGGCAAGAGACAGAGGCAGATTAGCAAACTAGTGAGAATAAACTTCTGAAATTACAAGTGAGCGAAATTAAAAAATTTCTGAATGAGAGAAGAGGTGATACTGAGTTTGATGTATACAAATTTGTTCTCAGAGCTACAGATCTGGATCAGACTTCAGATTGAGAGGTTTGGTTTCCTGCCCAGATCACCTGCAGAGCAATTTCATGAAATTACCACAATTCAAGAGAGAGACATGAAAAATCTTAACCCCTGTTTTGCTTCAGCCTGCAAAAAGCCAGAATTTACTTAAGTTATGCCTGTACTTCACTCCAGGTAACATTCCAAATGGAAATACCATTATAATTTAATCCAAGTCAGCATTATTTCCAGACACTCAGCTCCTCTCCTCCTTTTCTATATATATATATATATTTTTTTTTTTTTTAAGTCACAGCAAAAGGAAAAATTTCCAACAAATACACTAAGTAATGAAGCGGTTCCCTATTACTCATCATTATTTACATGAGAACAGCAAACGGGTACTTAAAATAACGATAATAGTGGGTTGGTAATTTGATCACAGATTCCAGATGATTTCCAATGTTTAAGGCATTAACCACAATAACATTTGATTTATTATTACCTTTTCTCTATTTATTCTCCCATGAATGGAATAAAACTATGTCACAAAGGAACAGCTGAGTAAGGCAACAGTGACCTGTTATTACCCTACATGTGTATAAACACATGTGCCCAGAAAAGCACTTTATGTACTTGAAATTAAAATCCAAAATATTTATTTTCAATCAAAAAATATTTAAAGTAACCACTCTGGGGGGGAAAAAAAAATAAAATCAAGTTAACCTTCTACCTTCCCCCCCCAAAATAACCAAACAGATGTCGCAATGAAATTTGCCATTATTCTTTCCAGAAGGAGAGCAGCCATGATTTTTCCAATAACTTTAACAGAATTCATTCCAATTCTGTTTTCCTGGACAATGTACTAGGAAAAAATGGGAAACTGCTTTTCTGAACACTTCTTCTGAGGAAAATTATGTTAAATCACTCTTCACTGATACTGCAACACCAGACTGAGCAGGCAAGCACCATATTCTACAGGCTATTCTACTCAATTTAATTTGTTCTTTACTTTTCTTAAAACTTCTAGGTGACGGCCAAGATAACAGTTTTAGCAGGGTATCAGACAGGTATAGTTAGATGGCCACAAACAGAAATCATTCATTAGTGTGCCTAAATAGAAAAGTGTTTCTGTGTCTGATCAGAATATATTACTTCAGTATAACTGTTCCCCAGATTTTTCTGTCTGCATTTTCTGATACATTCTCTAAAACATGCCAAGTGCATTGCTGAACTCTTCCCCGTATTTTTAGGTTTCGATCTCTGAATTAAATTTGTAATGACTACAAATTTACGAGTTTTCCACGTACAGCTGTTTGCAGAACGAGGGGGGAAAAAAACCTCCAAAACACAACAGCAAAACTGAAGCATTAAGATAATTTGCTGCTACTGGTTGAGTATTATTAATGGAGAAAAGGAGGGTCAAATTAAATTAATAGTTCATCAGAATTTTTGCCACGAAAGTATTTGAGGTGCACGGGAGGCGTTCTTTTATCAACATAAACAGCTTAAAAAATGAAGGTATCCTACTCGTACTAAAGGATAGGCTGACACGATGTAGGCTGGGAGCCTAGCAATTGAGTACTGATTTTATCAGCACTTAGAAATAAAGGAAGTCTAGTTTCTCTCAGCGGATCATGCAAACAAGAAGCCCACTGCACTGATCACTGTTCCAAGTCACTGATCTAACAAAGAAGGCTTCAATGGATTGGGAAGGAAAGTCTGGGCTGGGAGTTCAAACAACTGATTGGAAAAACCACTCGCTTAGAGCGGCCTCCTGGATCATCCTGCATTGTTGGCTAAATCATTTGTTTCCTTTGGCTGTGTGCATTGCCAGGTGGTTAGAAGAAAGGCAAATCTGAGCGTAAGTGTCATTCCTGCCACAAGAACCCCCTGTATTCAGTATTTTACGTCTGTTCTCAAAGAAGTAACGCTCACTGAAAGATGGCTTTAAGGTCACCGATAAACTGAATTTCTGACAAGTGTCTGATGGGATACTCCAACTTTTAGGACCAAAACATCCGCAGAGAATCTCACTGTCAAAGGTCTCCCAGTCCACATTTCCTCCTGGTCTGAACCCCAACAGCATAAAATGATCAAATCCTTCTCGTGTTGACTGGATGAGCGCTCCTGTGGTTTAATAACGTATGAACAGTAAGAAAAAAAGTAGTCATGTTTGTTTATGCCTTCTTATTTCTTTGGTAGTGTAAGCAAAGTTTTTAAATCCCCAGCATATTTCTTTCATCCCTTTCCACAGACTTCACACTCTTTTCACATCTGACTTGAGAAGGCATTTCCAACACTGAGTTGATAAGTATTTATTTGCCTAACCAGAAAAGCACAGGACAGTCTGAATGTGCAGTTCTACAACACCTGTAAGTTCTTCTAAGATGCAAAAGGTTTCTTCCTCACAGAAGGTTTTCATAGAATAATGAACACAACTTGCACTGTGTGGTTTCTGTGGGGATTAGTGTTCCCCAAAATGCAAAAGAATATCTCCTCGTTACAGAACCCCCCCCGTCACTGCAGTACTAAGTGGTCTCACCGTGGTTTAATGTATTCCTGCTTCCTTCTTGAGTTGTCAAGAATCTTAGCCCCGTTTTACACCTGGAGAACTAGGGCCCAGAAAGGTTAAGGACCATATCTAAACAGGTTTTACTGGTAAATCTACGTCCATCAGGTAAAATCCCCTAACACAGGTGTGTCTTCAGTACAGACCTAATGCATCTACAATCTGTGCCTTTATAGTTTCCTTTGCGAAGGGGAGCTGGAAGTAGTAAGGGGGGTTATGATCCAAACAGAAAATTCCTCTCTAACAGTGCTTTGCACTGACAGTCCTAACGTACCAGTGGACCCAGAGGACTTAACCAAAACCACGCACCCTGCTTTGTCACAGGCACCTCATTTAACTGAGGTATAATAAATAATAGATTAAAACCCTGGCTACAATACAATCTCATCTCTTGCTGGGATTCTTGTAAAACTGTACAAAAAGGACTTTCAAAAAAATATTTAAAAAAAAAAAGTCTCTTTATGAAAGCAGATACAAGGATTTAAAAATAACAACAACAAAGACAAAAATCAAAGCACGAGAGCAGGACTTTGCTCAGATGATATCTGCTAATGGCCAAGGCGTGCTCCACAGCGAGTGCCCCAGGCATCTCCTGAGCAGCTGGAGGAGACGCGAGCACCCTGCTCCCACGCAGCGCATGGAAGTAACCTGGGATCTGCAGGGTGCTGCGGGGCCCCAGAGGCTCCTCTGGTCTAAGTGACCAACTGCAGCAGGGGATGCTCATGGACAAGGACTGCTCAGCATATTGCACAGCTCTCTGTCGTGTAGGGAACATCATCCAACACTGGCTTAAATTTAACAGATTAAGCCAATGCAATGGTGGTGTTACTGAGGTACTTCTGAATTCAGCTTTTGGGTGTCCTTGAATTCCAAGATTTTAAATAATTTTTTTTGTGGATAAGTATCAAAACCAAGAAGGGTCTGATAGGAAATAATCATCACAAACATCAGCAGCTGCTACGCATAGATGCTACTGATACAGAGACAGCTGGGTACACATTTCTGCAGTCATTTCCTTGATGAATAGAGTGCACTGTTACACATGAAAATGGCATTGTCAGCCTCTCTGAAAACACTATAGGTTCAATCCTGATTTGAATGACTAAGACTTGTCTAAGAGACAGAAAGACTCCAAAATCTGTTAAGCCCTTGTCCTGCTGCCATTCCAGTCCTAGGAAGACAATAGCTTTCGCCAGCAACAATCAAACATGTAAGACACACATCTGATTCTGCAGAAAGTCACAACTGACATGTCACCTAAGTGCACAGAGGACAGAGGTTTTGAAAAGGATATCCATTCAGCCAACTAGGTCTGTGCTCCAGCAGGAGCCAGAAAAACACATCGCAAGCCCCCTGGGAAAACTGAACTGCTAAGTGCTCTGGACAGGCAATCCAGGACAGTTGGCAAAACAACATACGAGAGAAAGAGGAAATCTCCTCCTCAAAGGCTACGAGGGAAAGGGGCAAAATACAGACATGTTGAAGGCTGCTCCTAAATGTCATTATACAAGAGGAAGTTAATGACTCTTCCCCTCATCCACAGGATGTGTTCTCCCCACATCAGCTATCGCTTAAAGAATCAACTAGTACTAACTAAGCACGCTGTTAGCTGTTGATATTTAATAATACAGGAACAGAAGCTACAGTCCTGGCCTTGCCAGGCCTCTTGATTAAGGGCAGCATTGTAACTAACAGTGCCTTTGGCACTTTGACAGTTTCAGGAGCTTAGTGCTAACTTCTGACAGGATTTGCACATCAGTGCTTTACTGAATCCCTGATCAACCATTCTAGACAAAAAAGAATTACTAAGAAAAAAAAATAAATCCTGTGATTTCAGAAATAAATAATCAAAATTACAAAATTTTCCTACAAGATATTGCTGCTCCTGACATTTAGTGGTAAAGGGCAGGGCAACAGCTTCAAATCTCAATCAGTTGAATTTCTCCATTGTATCAGAAAAATAAATATTCAGTAATTGATATACTGGCATTCCAATCAAAAACTGCTCAGGACTGACTGATTACTCCAGCACCCCATGGTACGAAGAAGGAAATCCTCAACAACAGAGAGCTGATGAAGAAAAACTTAGAGGTGCTTCTAAATTACAGCAATCTAGATCAGTAAATAGAAAAAAAAAAATCTCAGAGCAAGAACACATCAATTTGTGGCTAAAGAAACCACACTTACACCCTATACCATAGTCTGAAAACCTGTGTCAGTTACAGATGTCTCAGTCCTCAAAAAACAAATCAAGACAAACAAAAAACCCTGCACATCCTAGCTACAAAAATTTTGGAAGAAGATACCGTCCGCACTAGCCAACTACAAGCTTTCAAAGACTGTAATAATACAAGAGCAGATACACAAAGAAATGTATAAGCAGATGCAAAAACAAGACCAAAACCTAGGAAAATTATTTTCCAAGCTTCCTTCTAGTGAGATGAATTAGACTGTGGAACAGCCCCCCCCATTGCTTGAGACAGATTGAAACAAGTTGGACAGAACACTGGAAATGCATAGTGCAGGGAAAGTTTGAAATCAGACACTTGCAAAGGTGCTTTCCATCTTTAAACATTTATTATTCCATTATTCTTCTAGAACTAACATGGCTAAATTGTTATACAATTATGTAGTTTCCACATTTTCACTAAAAGAAGGATATTTGTCACTGCAAAGCTGCTTCTAACAGGCCAGCCACAGTAGCTCAAAGAAACAAGATAAAACAGTCAGATGTCAGAGCTCTCCTGCTGAGTGCTTTAGTCTCAGCACTCAGTTTAGCAACACGAAGATGTTTGTGCTGGCTGCAAGAGGACTTCAAATGGCTTGTCTACAGAAATTACTTTAGAGGAATATTATACATGACATCATCCAACTACATTAAGTCAGTTCAATTACTGCTAATCAACTTAGAATATATCTGTGTAGTTATTTTTAGAGGTTTTACTGAGGTTTATTAGGAGAACATATTCTAGCGCTCCCTTTATTAAGATGCCAGGATGTTCAGCTATTTTGAAAAAGGACAATTTGATTTTCATGCCTTTTGTGTAACATTCAGATTTCTTGACAGTTTTATCCTTTCTTACACTCCCCAGGGTGAGTTTCTTCTGAGGACAAATATCCATTGATAAACAAAGAAAATACACTGGTTGCAGAGAATTTAATTAGAGGATAGACTACAGATTGCCAGGTCTAACTATCCAGGAATTTGCTTCTCCCTTCTCACTTGAAACTCAAGGAAAACACTCAAACTCCTGACAGCATCCAAAGCAGTTGTGTTTCTTGTTTTCAGAGTCTAAGTAACACATACTGTGCGAAGGACAGCAAAGTTCCCAGTAGATATACTGGGGTAAACAGCTTTACATTTTGGACACTGGGCTGCAGAGCTGCTGGTTTGTTTTGTTCAAGAGAATTTTTAAGTTTTCACTCGTGCCTCACGCGAGCAGAGCGGTGCCTTGGTCCGGAGCAACAACGCACGAAGCCCAGTGCTGGGGAGCTGCTGTGGCTAAGGCTGCTCCAGCTCTTCCCTGCAAGCCCTGTGCCTCACGCCAGCATCAGCAGCTCCGTTGCACTGGGGGGGTCTGGGCACCCCCGCCCATACCACGGTGAAGGCAGCGGAGCGCAGAGCCTTGGCCGTACAGACTCAGCACTGCTGGTTGCTACTGTGCACAAGATGTGTAGCAGCACATTGGTATGGAAGACTCTTCCACCGTACAATCGCTACAGGGGAAAACTTCCATTCTTTTGGCAGTAGGGAAGGGGAAATTTGTTCCAGCCTCTTTAGTGTTCTTTCTTTAGAGTAAGTATATTTTAAAGTCGTCATCTGCTTACTGATTCCACATGGGTCTCATCTTGCCTCTCATGCCATAATAAATCAGGACTGAATCCATAAAAATATTATTAAGCTAACACTGGTGGAGTGACGATAAGTTAAAGAGAAGGCAAGTTAAAAAAAAAAAGTCACCCTTCCACTCCCTACTTCCACGCTCTCTTCAGACTAGCTTTTATTACTTGACCAGCATTTTTTAAGGGTCTGTTTTGCTTTCTATACACATGTAACTCCCATTACTGTCAGTGGAAATTATGTATGCACATCAGTAGCAAACCAGACTACAGGATATTTAACTCTCTAAGGTATCCATGTCCCTGTTACAGTCATGTTTCGGGAGAAAAGCCAACAAATGTATTTGGAATTCTGCCTTTAAACAAACACCACATTACAACAGGCACAAGTATTGACTGATTCTTCTGAATGGAAGAAATGCCCAAGAGAGAATCCTACTTAAACCAACAAAAGAATGAATTAACAGTATCTTTTTCCACCATTCCCACAACGTTGCCATGTCTCACATGAAATTGATTAGAAATTTCTCTATAAGAAAAACAAAGACAAATTATTCCACAAAGCTGTATACTGAAATGGTTAAAAGTTGACAGCAATGCTTGAAAACAGCTAACAAGAAAACTGTAACATTTAGTTACTCAAATTAAGTGTACTTTTCCATTCACAGACCACAAAGAGCTTTTACAATATTGGATCTCTAGCACCATAAATTGGAGGAGAAAATAAAGGGTGAAATGGAAGAGATTTGGCCAAGAACAGAAATGACAAGGAAACCATTTTTCCTAACTTATCTGACACTTTTGTCCTCTGCAGCCTGTCAAGCACTTCTTGACAAGCTAGTGTGATGCCCTCTCAGCAGCCAGAATCCCGTGAGATCATGTAGGTTATTCTTTTTCACATAAAGAACCCTGATATTCAGAAGCTCTAACGATGGCCCATTCATTCAAGTTCCTATTGTTTTCCACGGTATGAACAAACCTCCCTTCAGATACTCAAACTCGTTTTCTTCAAGGCATTTATATTCACGTGGCTCTTAAGTGTTCCTCTACTTCTAAGGCTAAGAGTGAAAAACACACATCAGCAGCATCATATGCACCACTGTTTGCCTTAAAATCAGAAAAGAGCACTTGAAATCCAGTAAGACCACGTCCTTTCATTCCACCACGAGCCATCTAACACTGCAGTGTTTTCCATAAACCACACAATGTTTTTATTAAGAAGTTATATCTAATAATGAATACAGAATTATAAACTACAGCATCTTTGGGCACAGACACTTGTCCTGACAGATTATACATCAGAGCATTATAAAAGCAACCATGGTTTCTAAAACTCTTGTATTTCCCCAATGAACTTACCGCTCGCTCTGAGCCAAATGAAATTCTGACAGGGTCTCAAAATCAACACAAAAGGTGAAATTGAACTTAATGAGAGTTTTGCAGCAGAAATCCACAAAGCTTGATCCTATCCAAAGTTAATTCACTTCCATCACAAAGGGAAAATTCATAATAGACCTTAAGCTCCCTTTGAACACCTCTGTTGGAAAAAACGGACCCATATTAGCAGTGTATTAGAAGTCACAAATACTAGTCTAGACATTACAGCTACAGCCTCCTTCTTTAATCTTCTCTGACTCTCATATATCCGCACACACCGGGTGTTTGTCCACATGGCTTTCTTGGTAAGTTGAATATCTCAAAGACCCTGGCCTGAAAATTGCTCTATAAATATCCAGTGCATCAGTTTTACTTCTAGAAGTGATTAATTGAAGAATCTGAGCTGTTGCTACCTTGAATAGGAAATAAAATGTCACTCAGAAAGCCATAAATCATGAAAGCTGCCAATAAAAAAATGCCTGAACCATGTTACAAGTGAGAAGCGTGCAAGTATAGGATCTGGAAAAAAAACCCAAGTACCTCCTTGCAACAAAAATACACCGATTACTTATTTTATCATAGACTTATAAACTTACTCGATAACAGCCAACTTTGTGCCAAATCTCCTTCCCTGCTTTATCACGGATAATAAGTTAGTGGATGCAAACACACAGGGGTTCTGGAATTTTTTATTACAGAGGCGAGTCGTAAGGATTGATCCCAGTCTTCTGAAGGCAGCAGAGCCGGTCATAACATTTGGACAAAACCTCTTTTTAGTGGATGGCTATCTTGTTTACTCTTTCTTTTTATCTAAATCTTGTAACATACTGGAATCAAAGAACTGCTTGATTCTCAAGTAACATATCGACTTTGGATGGAGTAAGTGAAACTATTCATTTAGTAAAATATACTTGTAATGGAACTACATCTATCTTAACAAGGTTAACTTTATCAAGCACACTGTCGATTAGGTTTTGAAGAAACACTGGAAAATAAAAGCAGCCTTGCTGGCATATTGTATTGTTTTTCATAATGCATTTGTTAAAAAGCACAGGTCTACTGTGATAGTGCTTGTTACTATAAATCTGTTTATTTCATTGCTGGGTTGGGGTTTTTTTCCTCTCTTTTCAATAAATCTCTTTTGCATGCGGTAGCATAGGAAGACCACTTTAACTAGACAGCTCCTACTCTGCTTTACAATGACTGTGGAGGGATGGCATTGAATATTTGCTTTATTTATCTTTGACAGAGCTTATAGAGAGATGTATAGCACATTAAAACCTATGTTGACATTCTCATACACAAGCTACCGCGTTACTCGCTTTTTCACAGTAGGAATGATGCTCAACAATCACTACAAGAGTTTTTGATACAGGAATTAGCATTTTTCTAATAAATCAAACAGCCTGATGAATAAACTTATGTCACATTGTTCTCAGGAAATTAAAAATGGTTCAGTTACATCGTACCTATCAAGAGTTGTGAGTAATTATACTCATAGCCTGGCAAAAACAATTTTTATAGTGTTTGTGACTGTCATGCCTAAGTGCTTCCTAAGTAAATTACTCCTATATTCAAAGATTAAGAGCAACTGTAACAGAAGAACCTGATCTTTGTCCCTGTGTTCAAACAGAGCCTCAGGGAACAGGTGGCTATCTTGACATTTGTCTTGGACACAATGTTTTCCAGGCTTTTTTGTAAAGTGTAAAGAGTGGGTCGCTCCAATTTCATACTAATCTTTCCACTGCCCACTATTCTCAAGAGCGAGCAGTCTTACCCTGAATTTTCATGTACTTTGCTCAAGGTCTTGCAAGATGCCTTGCTCTAGAAGTACACAGTAAATCAAAAGGTGATGCTTTTGATCTACACTGAGACAAACTCAGCAGGTACATTTTCTTGATCCCATCCCCATCTCCACAGTAAACAGCATCATTTCTCTGAAGCTGCTAATGACAGCAGGAACAATCTGGCTGCCAAACAAAACAACTAGCTTTTGCCTATCAGAAGCAACCCCAGGTGATGAACAAGGAAGCATGAATGGAATTGCCAGATGAAGAGAGCTAGATACAGCTTGTTTCTAAAAAAACTACCTCTCTGAAATATCCTTCTATGGCTTGTTATTACATTAGATTTTCTTGTTCCTTTGCTGCAGCTGTCTTTAGAAAGAAAAATTTTAAAAAGCAAACACTGATGTTTACTCAAGGATCAATTCACCTGCTGTTCCACTGCACCACCTGCCCCTGTCGCCTCACTACCTGGTCCAGCTGTACAGCTGGGATGACTCATCTCTGCATGAGAACATTTTAAAATTATGTATTTTCAGGGGTTTGTTTCTGCAAAAGGAAAAGGAAGGATAAAGACCTTTCTTTAAGACCACATCATTTATCTACTTTGCATCTCTCTTTTACCTTTTCTGAAGCAGCAAAAAGACAGTGGTTGAATTCTTCAGGCTTCTGAATGACAGGCTAATATGCAATTCACCCCTTTGTAATGAAAGGCATCATAATTCAAGGGCATTTGCATCATTCTCCCCCAGATAACAATTTACTGGAGCAGCGAAAGGGAAAGAGCTTTCCAAGTTTGTTGCAAAATTTCCAATCTGTGTTTGAATGGAGTTGATGGATTTCCAGAAGCAGAGTGGAGTGATCTGCTTTGAATTAGCCATTATCTTTTACATCCCTCCATGTTTCCTGTCATCACAAAAGAAGATGAGTTACCCTTTAACTTACTGTAAAATAATCTCTGACTACCAGCAAAGGGGTAGTTAATGCTATTGGCAAGGATGATTTAGGAGACAATTTCAAAGCTCAGTTAACTATAAAAACAGAAGTCATACTAAAACAGCCACATTCATTCTGCATACCAAGTGTGAGGGAAGCAGGGCTTAATAGCCCAACTGTTGGGAGATTTGACAGTATGACAAGAAACGTAGTTTCTCACTTCCTCGCTTGATAAATGTATCCAGCTTTGCTGACGGGAATAGGTGCTAATCAACCGTTGCTAAAATATTATATATAAGTATGACATCAGTGCCCAGAACTGTCCTGGACCAGATCTGACAGGCCTAAGTGTATGAAGAGCAAATCCTTACCTTGCTGATCAAGCAAGATTAATCCTTACTTTGCAGATTTCTTATTTAAAGAAGCCAAATAACCTGGCTACTGCAGACAGGCCAGACAAACCTTTACTATTCAGAAAAAGGCTTGATTCTAAATTTATTTTTAAACATGCTTTTAAGCCTTCTATAATGAAAATGCCCATTGTTTCAGAAAGTTACGGGTCTTTTTGCATGTCCGAAGAATAGCAAGAAAAGGAGAGAAGGGGCAGATGTGTATTCGATGTTGTTTAACAAAAAATTTTGTTATGAAATATCATCACCTACAACGGGGGTGCCCAACATTTTATATCACTATGAGTTGCTCAATCCTAATCCTCTTTTATGACAAGATGAATGTTTATCATCAAGGTTTTAATTGCAAGCACTACTGAAATACATTAAATAAATTCCTCAAAGGGGAAGCGAAAGGGAATAAGGGAGAGAGACTCAGCCATTAGAAAAGGAAACTAGAACAGCTCAAATGAGAATAATAATAATAATAAAAATGGAATATATACAAATATATACAGAACCAGTATTGAATCCAACACCCTGATGGTAATTCCATCACTGTCACCACTGATGCTGTGGAGCAGACACTGGGGCAGTCCCAGGCTGGTCCCTGCAGCAGACGGGAGCTGTGCTCAGGGGCTGGATTCTGGTACCTGACTGAGGAAAACACCAGTTGGGATTGAAGGCAGAATGGACAGAGGCCTCCTGGGATGCTCCAAAGAAGGAGCCAAAAGAGGACCTGAACCAAGCCAAGCAAAGCTGGCAAAGCAGTCCAAGAGTGGAGAAGAGCCTGGGAGCCCCCAGAGAGAGCTCTAAACCCTCCAGATCCCTCTGCTTTTTATCAAATACGACGTATCTGGGCTGGAATCCCTCGCTGGTCAGTTTGGGGTCCCCTGCCCTGTCCGCTCCTCCCTGCAGGTGCTGCCTTTCACTTTCTGCACCCCCCTGTGTGGTGCACAAGATCCAGCAGCGGCCTTGGTCTGCACCCCAACCCTTGGTAGTGACTCTGCCCATGGGGTGTTCTCACTGCCGGCAGCAGACACTGCCTGGGCAAACAGGCTGCTGACTGCAGACAGTGCAATTAGGTAGAAGAACTGAGCTGAAAAGCAAAACCACTGAACAGAACCAGCTCTGTTCTAACCCAAACCAGGACAGTAGACTTGACAAGTAATATTATTTAGTGAGATAAAAACAGCAGGACAGTCCAGGTGGCATATTTAGTTTCTAGTATATTAATTTTATATCAGTCTACAACCTCCCACTTCATAAGCTGCCACACGACATCTCATTGAAAAACAACATCAATATTTAAAATAAAAACACTGAAAAATCATTGTGTCTATTCCATTGGCAGGATTGCTAGATGGTCTTTGCCAAGGGCTTGGGGACCCTGTTAAATATTCACCTAACTCTGGCAGTGATCATGATGCCCACCACTGGCCATTTGTTTCCCACAACAATCCAAATGGGTAAGTTGTTTATCCAAGCAGCTCTACAGCAATGATCGGCAATGAAAGGGTTGCCAATGACCACATTTAAATCAATCTTAAGACTTCAGTGTTATTTTTTTGTTGAGATAAAGGGAGCAATCCCTCCCTTTTACAGCTTTTATTCCAAAGAAATTTGCAAACTCTGGAAGTTGTCATCAAATCAGCTCTCATTACTTGATGTTGGGAAAAGTTACCGTGGCAGAAGAAATGGAAACTAGCTTCAGTGTGCTCTCCAGAATCTTTAAAAGAAAAAGAACTTGCTATTAATAATAGAGGCAATTTCATTCTTGTTTTAATTACTTTACAGTCTACAGGTAACCTGAAATCTAGGGGAAAAAAACCCCAATCTTCATTAAGTGATGCTAGAAAAGACTATGACCCCATTAAATGCACTAGTGAACAATTATGTGAAAATCTTGCCCATTCTGCTTTTGACAGAACTTTTGGTGTTGACAGTTTCCTGCCCTCCCCTACACTTCTGTCTGTTTTCCCTCTCAGAGTTGACATTAGCAACAGAAAGAAACATGCATTTAACACCAACTTTGCTGGAATTTCCCCAAGTAGGCTGGGCACAGAGGATGGAGGATAGTATCCAAATTCATCTATTATGGGGTTTTTGTAATTTTTAATTTCTTCCCTCATTGACAACTTTTTTTTTTTCTTCTCCCAGTTCATTCTTTCTAAGCAGGGCTACACTTTGGGTCTCTGATCGACCCTAACTGTGTATAGGCTTCTGACAAAAAAAAGGTACAGGCAGGTCTTTGCACAAAACATTTCAGTGCTGTTAACAGTTGAGGTAATAAATTCCATGATACACGAGCGTACCTTCATCTGTTATCCAGTAATACCTAAGGGCAGTCATAATTAAAGTAGCTAAAAGGAGGACTCTGTTGAGAAAAGGGAAAGATGAGGTGTTCTGCACTTTCTCTGAGACAACTCTTTTGACAATAATGCTCCTTCCTATCCTTTTAATTAATGGAAAAAAGGTAAGGCTCAAGGTTTTCATATTATGAGACTGGGTACTCACAAGCTATTCTAAAGCTAATGTGAAAAAAAAAAAAAAAAAATCCAAACAAAACATTCCTGCCAGGCAAAATCACATGTCTAAAAAAATAAAAACCTAACAATCACAGATGTTGTTACAGCGTCTGCACTCTTTATCAGGACATTTGGAAAGGTAATCACATAGCCCAGTGCAATTTCATTTTCGACAGTTCCACACATTTGTAGGTTTTTGTCCAAATGCCAGAAAAGGTGACAAGTTAACAATTCTGCTTTAAATCAAGACTAACTGGGATTGAATTCCCAGTTGTTGGAAAGGAAGAATAATAGCGTATCTCTTCTTCATAGCAAATTCCTGCTTCTGTCTTGCATTCAGAATGGGATACAACCTATTGTTATGCCATGCTGACATATATAAGGTAAACAAAATTCTCATAATGGGAAGAGGATAACGTATTTCTCCGCAGTTTTATTTTGTAAAACACCTTATCAGCTCCTTCCATGAGACCAGTGCTGTCAACCAACAGCAGTAGAGTAGCTCACGCCCCAAACCCCATTTTAAATTAAGCACATTTAAACATAAGCACTTCATCTGAATAATAATCAATACATTATTGCAGTGAAAGATACTAACTGTGAAACAGAACCAACAGTGAAAAAATAAAAGCAGCAGTTGTTCAAAGACTAAAATCTAGCAAAGAACTGCATCGAGAAAAGGGAAAACTAGAGGAGAGTTCTCAGCAGTGGAAGTCAGGCAGATAAATGGTCCTGGCAATTGCAATTTAAGATTTAGGGTGAAAAATTTTGATAGCAGAATTATAATTACAGCACTTTTTTTTTTCCTTGCTTTTTCTGTTATCATTACAATTTCATTTAATAAGAAGTGCCTACCAAACCTTAAGTCCAGTTTCACCCTTTCAGAAAAAAAATAGATCTTCAAATCCTCTACTTCAATAAGTATTATCAACTCCAATGCATTTCCCTTTCTGTCTGAGGAAAACAGCATTCTGTTCTTCTGGGTGACAAGGTTAGGCCATGGGTTTACACACTTCTTTGAGGTCCTAAGTGGATATGCTCGGTGCCAGTGTGAGGTCCCCAACTCATTGCTTAGGAATTGAGAATATTGAGTGTGGTATTAGAACCTGATTTTTAACAAGACAAAGACCACTGCGTATCAAATATAACCCTGGGGATATTCTGGAAACCAGAAACTCCAGAAGCTCATCTTGACATCAAAGGCATCTAGCTCCTGTCTATTCAGCTGTTGATGATTAATGACATAAGTAGTTTGGTATCAACTCTCAAATTGCATTGACCACAGATCCAAGTTATCATGATCTCTTTAAGAGCCCTGATTCATCAGACACCAGGCATTAACTTCAACAGACATACAAAGGCTGCACTTGTCCTGTTTCTTACATCCTATGTACAAAACTTAGCTAAGAAGATGAAATAAAACATTTTCAACAGAAGTCTTCCAACGCACCCAAGGTAGGACTAATTACACGTAAGCAACATCACTACATTGCTGTCTTGCCTGTTCTCAAGATACTCTCTGTGACAGAAATTCCATGGTGGCTGCAGACAACTGATTCCTGTAGCTCCACATTACCAAAATGCTTCCTGAATCTTACTTGGTATGATATAAGCCTCGTGTGTCTGGTTTCTGCCATTAATCCATTTTCACCATTACACCCATAATACTTCTGCATGAACTGAAAACTCTGAATGCTGTCCCTTCCCAGCTGTCTTGTCTTCTTGAAAAAAATACTCCAAATACGTTCCGTTTTCCTTCAAAACCAGAATTTCCTAAACTTCTTGTTACTATTCTTTGCATTCCAAAAAGTATGAAGGCCAAAATGAATCAGTCAAAACTGGAAACTGCCAGTCATCATCAGGAAACAGGCTATCGGGCCAGATAAACTTCTGATGTGACTCCATGGGGGATTTCTTACAGCATCACCGCAGGGGAAGGAAAATAAATAAACAAACAAACAAATTAATTAATTAAAAAATCTTTTGTCAGAGGACTTTCGGATTTTTTACCAGTGAAACATTTTCTAAAGTAAGAAAAACATCTTGTCACCAGTTTCCTTATTACTCTGAAACACGTAGCTGCAATATTCAAGCTAAACTTGAGTTTGTTATTGCCAACCAAAATAAATAACGTGCCTTTCACTTATTGTCTCCTAGAAGTTGTGTTGTGGACAAACAAATGCTGAAAGGCTAAAGTAAAGACTTGTATAGAGATTTCTAAATGGCTTTCTAATTGTCAGATAGTTAGGATGCTTATGCCATGATGACAAGATGTCCTGTGCAGAGATAAAGGACAGGAGCTAAATGTATGATGCTAGGAGATACAGCTTTAATAAGTTATTGGAAAAAAATATAAAAATACAAACAAAAAAAAGAGTCTGTGGCAGTCAGATTAAAA
>JANIJG010023316.1:36999-47085 GCA_024611175.1 Megaceryle torquata
TGGGGGGCGAAGAGGAAGAGGATAGGGTGGGGGCAAAAAAAGCCAAGAAGTAAAACCTTGGGTTTTCTATTCTTACTTAGTTTCTTTTGGCATTTCCTGCACTGAAACTTTTGGTGCAATTTTAATTTCAAATTTCATTACAAATTTAAAAATCTAAGAATATAAAGGGTTAAAGACCCTTTCCCCAACAAACAGATTCATTTAAATGCCTCAATATTATAAGGAAAAAAAGTAATTGTATCATTTTTACAGAGGTTTTATGGGTGATCTCTCCTAATCTCTTTAAAATGTTCTTGCTTGTTGTTGAATTGACAGAAACTAAGTTTTAAATGTTTAGATTATTTTCTCTCTTTCTCTCTCTTTCTTTAAATACAAGGGTATGTCAAAAGTACATTAGAAATCCTTCAATATCCCAAAATCCCTTAGCAAAGCAATTTAGGACAACGCTTCTGATCTTCACAAAAGCAAGAGCTTATCAAAGCAATAAAACTGTTTAAAATGCTTCCTTATTCAGAGCATGCAGCAACGCTGGATAGAAATGTGCAATAAAAATTATATTACAGCCATACTGCTCCTCCCTCATTACTTTTAAAACTTTTATGTTCAAACACAGAACTTAAACGCTTGCATTGCTTTTTTTTTTTTGTTTCATAATTGGGACTGGGATGAGCCATTGTGCAGAAATCATCTTCCAGTCCATTTTATTTCAATAACATCCACAGGCTGAGCTAGTGAAATAAAAATCTCTACCTGAATTGCTCAAAAGCAGTTACAGGCAATCACAATTTCTTTCTATTTGTTTCTGCATTTCTTCCCAAAGACACCGTGACTATCAAAATACAAATGGGGTACCTAGCACATAACTCACAGTTCAAAAGCAGCACAAGTGACCCAAGGTAGCAGAACACCAGAAATCGTTGACAAACACCTACAGTTCAAGGCAACGACAGGCCTGTAGAAATGTTTAAGGGTAGATCTCACCTGGTCTAATTCAGGCAAGCTAAACAGACTATTAAGGCGGCTACTTAGGAAAATCATCTGGTTAAATAAATATATATCTACACACACAACTTTGTTCATGCTGTCAGTGAAAAGTATCTCACGTGTATTGTTGTCACATTGACAAAGTGGTCAGGAGCACTGTATCTAACCCTCAGGTGACAAGGTAGGAGACAGATACCCAAACCAGCTCTAAACACACTAGCCTAGATATCGTCAACTAAACCAGCACAGAGCTCAGTGCAAGCTAACTTCACACAGGGTCCAACCTAGCTAGATCTGTGTATTCTGTAAGCAGCAAAAGATGTTTAAGACACTACAATGACTTGTAACACGTTAACTTGTGCGACAGGAAAACCTGCATTCTGACAATTGTTAGTCTAGGTACACACCAAGGAAGGGGAACTTGAAGAAAAGAAGTTAAATTTGGCCCCTGAACACAGCGCCACGGTTTTAACTTTGGGAACTTGTGTGCAATTTTTTACAGGGCTTTGATTCAACAGACCCAGTCTAACGTGCTTGGTTGATATGGGATAAACTACGCATATGCCTAAGTACTTTAGGGATGTGGGAAGGCTCTGTTAAAGTGACTCACGAAATGATGTTATTCATACTGGAGGTGCCAAAGCAGAACACTGTTGTTGCTGTTAATAACGAGCATTGGATACTTTCTTCAAAAGTCCTGTCAGAACTTTCCAGTTACCACGGTGCAATTTCACATGGCAGTATCAAAACAGCCATTACCCCTCTACCCAAATCCATTCTCATTTCCCTATTCCCAATCTGAATTGCTAATTACTTTTTTTCAGGGGAAAAAAAACAACTTATTTTCCTAATAAAATCAAAAATTTAAGCCTTTTCCTCATAACAGTTTTTGTATCCTCTCCTTTCTTCTCCCTGTTACTTAGATTTCATGAACAGCACCCTTTTGCCTTACAGACCACAAAGCAATGGCAATATAATTTAGAAAGATTCCCATAGCATTCGCCAGCGTCCGTTTTTATTCTTTGTGAAAAAAGCCTGATCACAGCCTTAGAATACAGGCACATTTCAAACCCTCTCCTACTTTGAGATGACTGACTATCATAAATGAATCATTCCATACTGGGTATTCCCATCCCAACAGAGAGAATACCTCTAACAGTTAAAAATAAGTACATATAATCATCTGTTTAAAGCCACAAGTGACTGTTAAGAGCTAAACTTCAGTAAGCCATAGCTTTTCTTTGACTTGATGCTCCAATTTGTATTACTCTGAAGTCTTTCTCCCCTACCCACTTCTGTGGGAAACAGCGGGAACACCGGTGGTCAGTATTTTCCTCCCAAACACACAGCAGCAACACAAAGAGCTCATTTAAACTTGATAAGTGATTTTTAAGGAACATGGTGACAGGGAGAGGATAACCTAGAGAATCAAATCCACTCTCACCAACATTTTGTAAGCCATTCATATGTTTTACGTCCTCATTCCTCTTTAAACAGAAACACTTTTCAGTGTTTACTTTTAGATGATAGGATGCAGAAGGCCACCTTACCAACAAAGGCAGAGTACTCCAGAAGCCAATCAGTGCAGCAGTATCCTCTTACAGGAATGAAAACGAGCTGCTCTGCAACACCCTTGTTAGGGACCTAGCTGGAAGTCTGAGCTCTTGATCTACAAACGGTATAGTAAAGAACTACCCAAAATTATGCATCTAGTCTTCCCCCCAAAAACCAAACAAAACAACAACATCAACAACAACAACAAAAAAACAGCAACAACAACAGACAAACTTCTCCACATCTTGAAGCCCCTGGGAGATTTAAGTTCCACCTCCAGGTCAGCTTTGGAATGGCACTGACAGGACTACGGGATGCTTGGTCTAATTCTGTGGCAAAATTAGTCCTTTAGGGGCTTCAGAGATAAGTGAAATTCTGATCTACTGTTTTCAATGTGAGATTTGCCATTTTGCACATGAAAACAGCAGATAATGCAATTGTCCATGTCAGAAAACTTGGCGTCTGAATTAGGAGAAATCTTAGATTTAATTTTATTATCTGAAATTGAAATTTGTATCACTTAGAAGAAAGCCGTAATGGACACTAAAAAACCCACCCATTACAGCAACACAAGCAACTTTGTTATATCAGTTAAATATAATGTTTAATTAGTTTTTCTAAATGCATACACTGAAAAGCCATTAGACAGCCATTAGGAGTAATACACCCATTTTCTTTTTACAATCACCTGATTTAGTTAGCCAAATTTCTAAAGCAATTCAGTCAAACAACATTTTTGGCACTATTATCCCAATAAAGTTTCCAATTCCCTTTTTTTGACTGTGATCATTGTAATTTTCCCTTAGGCTCTCAAGTGCTGATGATCGTCTTCATTTTGGCAGATTTACAGAGCATCTCTTTTAGGTAAAAATGTGCCTAGGATGTTTATGGTCCCATTTCAAGATCCTGAAATCCAAAGCTATTCAGCTATTTTTATGAAGTAATTAGTAAGAAAAATAGTTTTGTGTTCTACTGGGGGGAGGAAAGAAAAAGTCTAAAGGATAAAAGATGGCTTTATATACCTTTTTAAAAAAATGGTCTTCAGAAGGAGCAAAATCCATCTGGCTATTTCCATCTCAGCTGAGTTATTATTTTAACAAAAGTGTTCTTAATAACCTTATTAACTAGCAACATATCTATGTGAAAACTTGTCAAAAGGCACACGATGACTTTGCCAAAACACCGTGGAGGTGACCAGTGTACCTCACTGACAACAGACAAGATCCAGTTGTAAAAATAAAGCTTCTGAACAGATTGTATCCTACAGCTACCTACAGCTTCTCTGATGCTTTAACTGACGCATCATCAGTCTAGAGATTCTGCAAAGTTTCCAGGGTATTTTCCCCACTGAGTGTCGGTTCCAGTATGACCCAGTAAGGGGTTATGTGATAAGCAATCAACAATGCATATGACATGCAAAGGAGAATTTTATTGTTACAGAAAACTAAGGGAGAGTGTGAGACAATGAGCAAATCTGTAGCACAGCTGTTAACTAAACTTGAATCCTGATCTAACCGAACTAATATGCAAACCTCAAATCTGTCCTTCTCCTACAGTAATTGTTTTATTTATCCTTGCAATGCTTCAGGCATTTGCTTTCCAAAATGTAATAGAAAGTTTAAAAAAATAATAAAATCATCTGGAGAATAAATAACTCCAAAGTTTCTTTTGAATAATCTGGTGAATTTCTAAACACTGCTTCTGCCAAACCGAACCAAAGTATAAACTAACAGCTAAGAACAGACTGCACCACGAGCATGCTTCAATCCTGAAAGCACATGCTCTTAATATCCACCTTATTCACGTATGGAATCACCATCTGCGTTCAAGTGAGTTTTGCAACGTTACTAATGGAAACACTCGCACCCACCAGCAGTGTCAGGCACTCTGCTACATTTCAAAACCAGAAGACAATTCCAGTCAATCACCAGCCGGCACCACTTCTGGTTCCGCCAGAAAGCTGAAGGATGACAATGTACGAATCAAGCAAACCCTCTCCTCACTGCAGATGGACCCTTAAGTGACATATATACAAAAAGGCTCTCTAGAAAATACCAAGCTCCCATAGTATGGATTTTTTTCCATCCCAGGGCGTATTTGCGTTTGCTAGTTTGCATTATGGGCGAGACAGCAGCCCGGGAGTAGCAGAAGCTCTGCATTCTTGTTTACTCCTCGTGTGTCTCCTTTAAGTACGTAGTACATATAAACTGAATTCAGGGAAACCAAATAGCAACTCTCACTTCAGTACCTCATTTGGCAACAGTACTGGTTTATATCCTAAAAGGACTAGAATGAGTACTTGCCTTGTTACCCAGCCCAAGCAGTGGTGCCAAGAACGCAAGTACAGCAACAAGCAAATAAAGCCTTTCCCACCTGCCAAGGACCAAAGTGGGGATAAGAAACAGAGGTTAAGAAAATGCATGTTTTCTAAACAGTCATATCTATCATTTCAGTAAAAAAAAAGAGAGAAAAATTAAAAGACTATAATATGACATACAGATGAAAAACTGAATGTGGGCATGCTACTGAATGTGCATCTCGTATTCAGGTGCCGAACAAACTGTCACGCTAACCGGCTGCTTATGTTAATACTACAAAAAATCTTGTCTGTTAATCAAAGCCTAATGAACGAGGGGTTTAGTATTAAAATGATGGCTTTTTGTAATCTTCGTATTAATATCCTTTATGCTGTTTTTATGACGTTCAACCATGAATGAAGCCAAAGACCAGGACTCCAACAAACTGACTGGCAGAACTCATCAAGACAATACTGCACGTTGCCCTGACACATACCCCAAGACAGGCAGGTAGGCAAATATAGGCTTCTGGAGGACAGAAGGTACAGCAAAAATAACAGCAAGTAAAGGGAATTAAATATAACAGAAATATGGATCCTATGAGTTAAAGAATCCGACACAGTATAGCACTGTCTGTGAAACAGAAAATGCTACAGGTTGTGAACTTCAGTGCAAAAATTTTGTTTATGGAGGAACTGGAAGGTGGAAGACCTGGAAATAGGAATAAAGTGAGGAGACACACTAAGCCTAGAGGGCCACAGAGAGCCCAGGCACCTTCCCCGAAAATTAGGAGGAGTACAGGGATGAACCCCACAGTCAGCCCTGTGCAAGTGAAGCAGAAGTTTCACAATCCATGCTGGCAGAAGCAGGTGGCTGGAGTGAGGGGAAACACTGGCACCACCACCAGGCTGCTTCCCCCAGGTGCCTGGGCAACAGCCAGTGCCTAAGATGCTGAACCTCTGGGCAGAGAAACATAATAAAGTAAGAAAGAACCAGAGCGTCATAATTAATACTCTTTTTCCTACCAAAACGAGCAGTGAGGTTCGCAGTTTCCTCATAACTCTTGAGATGCTCTCTAAAAAGGACACGGAAGATCTAATGAAGTGACTCTTCCCAGACTCCCCCTGCCCTTGCCCTACAGTTAAGGTTATAATCTAAAGAAAGTAAAATTAAAATCACATATTGTCTGACCAGATCACCGCCAAAATAACAGGCACACAAAGGTACGTATCTCTATCTTTAGCCTGGTCCCTGACTCAAGTCAATGGTCTCTGCCCCACCGTTTGATCTGATTAGCACTGTTTTGATCTAAAGATGTCAGTGCACAGACGATCTGTTTTTTGAAGAATCACATAGGTGTCCGATTCCCAGGGAAAATACCATTTTTCTATAATGAAATACAACTATTACACAAAATGCCTAAAATTTGGGGAGAAAAATGTCAATATTTGCACAGTTGGTTTCTCAAGTCTGTCCTTGATCTGGATGCATGAGTTGAGCCAAGGCTTGTAAATTGTAACCAGTCAAAACAAAGCATTAACAGTAATGCAGGGTGGAAATGCACTGTAAGAATCAATACCATACTGTGCTTAAATGATTATCAGAACTAAATACATTCATTGATAGATTCACATCACAGCCAATAAAATAGAAAAGAATTTGAATAATCTGTATTCAAGAGCACATTTCTTGAGGTAGCACCTCTATTATTTCTACCTAAAAGCAGTTTTCCAGTTTCACAAAATACGCCTAGTGTAAAGCTTACAAACTTTATTTTATTCACTGAAATAGCTTCTCTCTTTAAAAGTATTCCCTTCAGTAACAAAAATTACTGTCCAGACAGGACAGTCATACCGAGTCTTTCCCACACACTTTTCTATACTTAACTGAACGAGATCTTTCTCTTGTATCAATGAGCTTTCAGAAATGAATCAAAACTCCAGGGTTGCAGCGTGCAAGTAAACACCCTGAAGCCCTAAGACTGAGAAGATGTAAAACTGCTGAAAAATACACATGCACACTCCATAATAAAAAAAAAAAAATCTGTATTTCTTTTAATTTATATTGATGAAAATATAGAAGTCTTAATTTGAGAAGACACTTTTATTTTCTCTGTTTCAAAGCTGCTTCATGTTAATACTAGCGCCTGCAGGAGACTCATGCATTGCTTCATGGTACGAAAGCAGCAAGGTTTCTGCCTTTCTGTTTTAGAACAAATGGTCCAGTGTGCTTTTTAAAGACCATCAATGCAAAAGAACCAGATCTAATCCTTTCAACTAACAGCACGCTCACCAGCTCATTTGGTAAAATGCCATCTTGTTCCAAGTTAACGAAAACCTTTAGGTTAGTTTTGAGCACGTGTATTAAGAACTCCTACAGTTCTAAGCCTTCCAAAACCCCACAGTTAGATAAACAAATGAAGCAGGAGTGCAAGGGTATCACAGCATGTTCTCTTGGGGTGGGAACCCTCTGTGAGGAGGGTCTTGCCCAGGTAAGAGGGATTACTTCACAACATCTGGCAAGAGCACAACATACCACTGAAGCATCTCTGGATTTCCCCTAGGACAGAGCCCACTGAAGCTTCACTGTCTTCCTCCTCCTGCCAGTGGACTGCAGCATCACACACAAAATAGCTCTGTTTCTAAGCTGGAACTCTATGCACATAGGCATTTTGATAATACCTCCAAGATACAACAACTCATCTCACCCCTGTTATCAAGTCAGCTTTTATTACATAAATAGGAATTGGTATCACATCTAAACCACATGAACCAGTGCTTCTCCAGCAACAGACACGTACGACACCGCTAATATGCTAGACTGCTTGAAGTAACTATGAATGCAATCACCCTAAAGCATGATCCTAAACCTACACAACTTTTCTCCCCCCCAGTTTCAGTAAAAATTAAGGGGAATCAAGTATTAAGCCTCACCAGTCAAAGCTGAAAACATAAACAAAAATATTTGCAACTCTAAGTAAGCGGTGTAAAAAAAACCCTGTCTACTTGGCAGTCTATCTTACTCAAATAAATTAACTCCTAGAATATTCCTCCAAGCTACCGACGAATCCAAGAGTTAACAATTTATGGTCACATTTAATAACAAAAAGTCTTTCAAACAGATTTCCAGCTCCTTAGATGCAATACCTAAAGAAATGTTTAGATATCTATTTCGATAGAGACAACTCCCTTTCCCACCCATGAATTTTAAGAGAGAAATTGATATAAAGTTATACAACTAAAAGTAAAAACAGATTACCATCCAATTGTCAGGGAAACAAGGAAAAGAAACAAACAAAAACCCAAACCCAAAGAGGAAAGCAGCTTGGGAGTTCCAAGCACCAGTCAGTTCCGCACGTACACTATTCTGGGGCATCACGGCATGAACAGAAGTTCGTCTTCCAGCTTAAATACAGAAATTGCTGAAAATCATTTTCAAGCAAATGCATGTGACTCATTTTGGCTAATGTTACGTACCCCTCAAACTAAAGAGCTTAGGTAAATTACATTTCTCCTAATTCTGCCAAAAACATTAAAGAAAATGGATTTGCCAAAGATAAAAGCAAAGTAGGTGTGATAGATCATCCATTAGCAGTACAAGCATGCCTAATTCTTCCTGACAGTAAAATGACTTGGGATACAACCCGTTCTTTATGGGTTTTTTTGTAAGTGTTTAGACATGCTATATCCCACATGTATTATTTCTGGACATCCTAGGTTTGAGCACCAATGAGATTTTATGAAGATCAGGCCTGAACAATAACATACTCAGAAAAAAAAAAAGATTAAGAGCAACTTGGAACTATTTTAACATACTAAAGAAAAAAATAAATAAAATAGAAGCTTTATAACCTCTGCAATTTACAGAGAGTAGTTTAAGATGGTGTGAACCAATACAGCTAATTTGAAACAATACTGAGAAGGAACAAGTTGTACGTATTAGTGAGAATCACAAGTACAGAATTAATGTTGCACTTTACTCCCTGTTACAACCAACCAATGAACTACCGGGCTGCTTTGGGGTTCGCTTTTTTGTCATAAATGCATTTTTGGTGTGCAAGGTTGTACCGCATTTTCTAGCGGTACAACTTTGGCAATGCATTTCTAATGTTTACATCAATAAATCCAAGTGAAAGGGAAGAGAGAGAGATATCATGGATGTTGTTTGCTTTAGAAGCTTGACATCCGTGGATAGCATCATTTAAGTTATGATGCAATAACTTTTCATATTTTGGTCATTTTCATTTATCAATCCAAACTCCCCTTAATTTGATGATGCAAAAAGCTCTGAGAAAGGGACAACAAAAAAAGAATCACGTTTAAGAAACATAAAATAGGAATACAGTTGAATATTCTTCCCTTTCACATCATAAATTCAAAGAACAAGGAAACTCACATCTGTTCTAACTTAGAACTTAAAAAGCAAAGAAAAAGTATTAGGATTATTTATATCTTGTTTGTATTTTGAGAAAGATTTTCGGAGCCGGACCGAACCGCATCGACCACCTCAGCCCCAGGAACTTCCCGCGGGCCGGGATCGGCGGTACTTACCCCCGCAGAGGAGGAGAAAGCCCGGCGTCCACCCTGCGAAGGGCATCTTCCCCCACGCCTGGGCTCCTGCGGCCCCGCCTCAGCCGCCGGCGCTCCGGGCAGCACCCGGCGGGATGCGGCCGGTCCCCGCGGGCTCTCAGTCGGGCCGGCCCATGGCCCGGGGTGGCGGCAGCGGGCCGCGATGGGACGCACCAAGCCGGGCAGAGACGGGACGGACCGCGCCGGGATGTCTCCTCGAGATGCTTCTCCGCCAGCTCCCTTCGTCGGTCCTCTGGGTCCCGCCTCGCTGCCACCAGCGGGAGAAAGCGTCCTTGTCCCTTCAGCGGTGCCGGCGCCTCTCGGGCTCTGCGGGGAGAAGCCGAAGTCACAGGCGAAACCCCTCTCCGCTCCACTCCTCCGCGCCGCGCCTGCCGCCGAGCCCCCCGTGCTACCCGGGCGGCGGCACCGCCCGGTTGGGGCCAGCCCCCGGCCCCTCCTCCGCGCCCGGACGAGGCCGCCGGTCCGCACTACCCGGGCCCGCTCGGGGCCGCCCCGCCCGACGGGCAGCCCCCGCCCCGCCCCTCCCGCGGAGCCAGCGCGGAGGGGAGCCGAGGGGACACGGCAGCGGCTCCGCCCTGAGCATCCCCGCGGGCAAGGTGCGGGGGCCTGGGCGGCTGGGAGCAGCAGCGCGGAGCAGACCCCCGCGGGGTCCCGGTGCCCCT
>JANIJG010023317.1:8513-20148 GCA_024611175.1 Megaceryle torquata
AGAATTAGCGTGAAAGTACAAAGCCTATCTGTCTCCTCTTCTACAGAAGAAAAGCAGTTTCTCTTTTTCTTTTGTGGGTTTTTTTTTTTTTTTTTTTGGGGGGGGGAAAGTCCAAACTTCTTTTGTATAGCCTAATGATATACAAAAATGAACCTTGTACAACTCCTGGGGCTTTTTTGTCTTCAGAAAACTTTTTTTTTTTAATGAACAGGAAACATAGTAAGCATTTATGCTACTATGTTAAACCTAGATCTGAATTAATTCCTGCTGCCTTTTAAAAACCCAGATAAATCTTCTTGCTGCAGCATCAGAAGATGCCAACTCGCTTTGCTAGAAATGGCATTCCAGCATCTTGTGCAGCTGTCTAACTATGAGGAGGGCCAGGATTTGCAGAACTGATTAATGATTCTGTTACCAAGATAAGACCTCCTCATGTGTCAGACAGTGGGTAGAGGCATATCTTAAAAATCAGTGTCTAAATGTGTGTCTGAAGTAGCATACATTCCATCTTTGGAAAGTTTTAGCTTATCATTTAGGACGAGTGAGATGTTAGGCAATGCTAAAGCAGGTGAGTGTTGTTATATGTCTATATTGCCTTTTCCCTACTGAATTTATCCCATGAGGAATATCTGACAGGTTCTTCTATCAGATATGACTTCTTGTGTCACAGTATTATTTGGAAATGCATTGTGTGGTTTCATATCTTGGAAAAGACTCGTTACAGACAGATTTATGAATTCAGCTTGTGGAAAGAAGCAGGATTCTCTCATTTATCTCACAGTCTTTAATCTCTTTGTAAGATGATATGTTTTTAAATAGCACTGACAATCTCAATTTTTATAAGGAAAAATAGTAACAACTCACAAGTGTTTCTTGTCAGCAACAAACCATATGTAATGTTTAGATATGTCTATTTTTCAGTTAAGTATGTAAACTTCTGTAGGACATAATATGCTAGTAGATCCAAAGTAGATCTAGTAAAGAGCTTTCTGACTAACAAGCATAGATCCTAGGAGTAAATGCATGAAACTGTTGTGCCACTAGTGACATACATTCTTAACCAGTTTATTTGGAAAAATGAGCACAAGTTCAGTTTTACGCAAACAGTTTTGGGAAGTTGAAAAGAATACAAGAAAACTAAGTATGGAAAAGGAAGACACATATCATTATTTGTAATGCTAGTCTCCATTCTGCAGTGGAAGATGATGATGTTCTTTTCCACATGATCTAAAATTTTAAGATTACTAATGAGATAGAGATTGTGGCCTTTAGTGTGCCTTGATTTTTAAATCAAAAGTGTGGTTACAGAAGATGCAGTTGTGTCCTTGAGGAGTGACTCTGGGAAGTGCAAAGTGGAAGATCCCTTATACTCAAGGCCTGTCTTTCTCTTGTTCTTTTGGGCAACAACATTTATGTATTACTAAATATACAACCCAAATCATTGGATTAGATTAGATTAAAGCAGATTTTAGAAAGGGGTATATCTTTATCTCCTCTTTCCAGTCTAAAAGTTATTTGTTTTGTTTATTCTAGCATATAGGACCTAAAATCTAACCAGACTCATCACCTATGTGGATAGTTGCAGGATTTGCTCTGCAGTAACTTCACCTGACTGTCTTTTTTCTTGTACCAAACTGGCTATGCATCATCTCACTTGAAGAGACTGGAGGAAAAAAACAATCTGGGAATCTGCTGCTAGAAATAGTGGAGGTGCTCAAAAGTAACCTGTCTTACAGAGAAAAGAAAAAGGGGGGAGGATCTGTCACAGAACTCTGGAGAAAGAGTCTAAAACACATGATGGTCTTCTGTCATGCCCAGTAATAAGCAGCAGCCCCTAATGTGCATGGGAGACTTACTGGATACTTAAGGACTTTACTGACCTTCAGATTGAAGAGAATCCTAAGGAAGGGTAAGATGAACAAAACAGCATTGCAACTCTTTATTACACTGTAACAGCTGTTGCTATCAAACTGAAACCATTTCCATTCTTCTTACTCCCACTTCAAGACTGAGCTTAATCCTATGGGCTGGACAAAGTAAAAAGCACATAGATCAGGCAGATTTTATTACAGCACTTTTAGTAATGAGCAATTGTGTGTATTACATTGCTCGAAATTCCAAGCAAAATCATTTATCTTTCTTAATTTACTATAATCATCTAGTGGTTTGACTAATGATTTTTTGTGAGGGAAAACCCTCTCTTGACTTACACCATAAAATCACCATTAATGTGTCCTCATCTTGGAGCACTACATTATATATCTTGCAAAAATATTCTCCACCAATATAAATAAAGACTTTAAACATGTCACTTCTTATTAATATCACAGCATTAGAAACCAGAGACAAAAAGGAGGAGGGCAAAATTGTTGTTCTTTATTTAGAAACAAAGTACATGGGGAAAAAAATGTCTCACCAGTTACAAGGCACATGGCAATGTCACATTCCACAAAGATTTTGGTGCAAGGAATATAACAGTCTATATCTGTTAATTTTTATAACACTTAATACTAACTGGAGCAGAAGGAAAATACAGTATGTTCCTTTACTGTCATTGTTTATGGCTAAATATAGGAATCCTATGGAGCCTGTAGGTAAATTCTTGTTATCTAAAGGATCGTTCATTACTCAGTCAAGTCTGCAAAGAAGGACAAAGCCATCATACGCTGTTGAGATGCCTGATAGTTGCTCAAGAGTGTTTAGAAAAGTCTGACCTGAGCTTATTCTTAAGATGCCTTCAGTGTGTTCACAGACAAATCACTGCCTGCATCTCAGCAATATGACAAATAGCTCCATCACAGAATGATACCGGTATGCATACCATGCCCTCACACATCCTTCCTTTCTTTAAAATGAAATTTGAATGTTCAGAGAGGAAAAGAGTACCAGTGGAGCCCAATGTTTTCCACAGTCTGGATGGCTGAGGAACAGAGCTGCGGAAGTAGCCAGTTGCCTGTCATGGAAGTGCAGCCAGGCAGCAACGTGAGAATCTCAATGCACTGAATGGTTTTGTACATAATAGTGTGTAATCTTATGTGACATGGTTACTTGGAGGAGAGGGTATGTTATTCATTTGAATTATACACACCTTCTACCATATAATGTTAACAAGACAGGCAATTCTGTACCCAGATTACATACATACAGCCATCATACTCACTTTTTTAGTCAAAAGGCTACTAGTTTTTGCATAAGAAATTGTAATCTTCCTAAGTTTTGTGCCTTGCTTGTTTCACCTTGACAGATTTCTACCAGCATTATTTTTAATAGAAATTTTGAAACAACTTAATAAATGTTAATGTGACACATATGAAGAATGAACACCTTCAGACACTAATAATTGAATTATTGGTGCTTTAAAAAAAGTATTTATTTTGAGAGCTTATAAAAAGGTATGATAGCAGCACCCAATACCAGGAAGCAGGATAGTACCCAGTACACACCCATATACAAAGTATGCAAGGCAGGAAGTTCTGTCTACTGGAAGCTATTTCAGCTGTTTTGAAACACAAATGTGAAGTGGTAAACAAATTGAGTAAAGTACAATCTACTTCACTACTTGCAGTTCATGACTGATAAATGTTCCTTAATAAACATAAAAGGTGACAGACACTTGAAACATAACACAATTTTCACTGTGCTTTCTGTGTTTTGTCAAGATTCTCAAATTAGCCAAGATTCAGTCTTGCATTTGAAAGCTTACAGTGCAACTTCTGCATCCATCATCTTCAAAACCATCAGGGTTGTAGTCATTCACTCCTGGGTTATACCACTTGCAGGTTATTCAAAATGTTTCATGAAATACTCTGGTTTTGTGTAGTTTCTAGAAGGGTGCCATACCAAGCCTGATGAACTTCAAGATTATCTGCTATAAAAAAATATATGGCATCAGCATTTTGGAGACCATATTACTTTAAAAATCATATCATCCTGAAAGAAAGGTGTGTCAAGGAGGAGAAATACCTAGTTTTGGGGACCATTTGTTAGATGAAGATTAACAGCTCTCTGAAAAATGGCATAGTGAGGCTGACTGTGCTGAGTGTAACTTGATAATGAAGCATAGTGGTGTGGCAGGGAGATTAAGACACTATGAACTCAAGCACAAAGAAGAACACTACAAAAAGTTCAAACTGTGGTCAGTGAAAGCAAAGAAGGAAACAATGTTTTCTACACTGTGATGTCAGTCCAGAGGATCCTGGGTGTTCAATGCATTCAATAGATACTCAAAAGGAAATGACATCTTACCCTGTGCCCAATGGCATAAACACCTATACTAATGTTTAATATTACACGGATGCTATTGACATCTTTGGAATTTTGACAAATATGTATGTCTGATTCCCACTTCTGTGTCAGAAACTGGACTCAAACATTTAGTAAGAAGTCTTCTCACAACAGAACATAGATTGCATATCATAGGATTTAAAAGTCCAATGTAAAAAAGTTTCCCAGTCCTCAAAAGAACTGTGTAAGTTAAGAATTTCTCATTCCATGCTGCCTCCATAGACTGCAATGTCCAGGCTCAGTTTTCCCCATCTGCATACACTCTTGTGTGAGTGATGATGGGCTCAGCCATCTAGGCAATGCAGAGGGAGACAGCGCTCATGTTACGCTGCCACAAATGCGTTGTATCCTCATGCCTTATGGAGGGGAGGAATGTTGTAACTGAAGCTCCTCATAGCTAAAAGCTGACTGCCGTGCAAACTACTGGTTATGCACTTCAGTTTCTTCAGATGTGCTGAAGTCCTAATGGGAATACTGATTGCTACTACAGGCATTTTAGAGATGCTTTTTATGCTCGTGTTTTGAGGAAGCTGCTGGGAAAGGAGGTTCCCAATTCTTCTCAACATTTGAAGAGCCATGCTGGATCAATCTTTCCTCTTGATGGGTTGTCCCAAACACTCCTTTAGTGAGTGCTAGTAAAGTCATTGCTGCCTTGGGGAGGATTTGTATCAGTTAATTTACTGTTTTGGAGAGTGAGAAGAATGATAATATGGTAAAAGCTCAGCTATAGGAGTGAAAAGAACAGTTTCTATCTTTATCTTTTCTTGTTAGTTTAAATGTCCTTCTTCATGGAGAGAGAAAAAACCCTTCAGTGATCCATTCATTCCACTTTAAAAGTTAGTTAAGATTTGCAGAATTAATTGTCCTCCCATTTCTCTTCATCACAGGGAGTATGAATAACTAGTTTATAATGCACACAATTTTTAGCAGATGAAATTGATTACTTTTGAAAAAAAGAATTAATGTTCAGTTTTTCTGTAGTCTTACAAAAACCTGTAAGATCAAAGTGATCAAAGTTTCTGATGTTTCTATCCTCTTTGGTCTAAATATTTCATTATTATTCTGATTTTAATACTATTTCTGCCCACTTGTCCCAGGTTTCTTCAGATTGGCTGTTGGACTTGGCTGCCTTTGAATACAGCTAGAAATTAGGTCCCATATGGTTCTGGACACAACCCAATACTAAAATCAGAAGGGTTGCTTCTGATCTGAGAATTCAAATTCACCCCATACTCAGAAATCTGAAAGCACTCTGATTCAAAGTTCTCTTTTGGTTGTATTCTACTTAACATCAAAGTCTAAATGTAATGTACATGACAAGAGGAAGACAATGCAGAGAAAAGAAAGAGTGAGTAGGCAGAATTCCACTCTCTAAGGCCAGGAATAGATTTGCCATTGTTAGCAGATCTGCCACTAAACACAATGCACAATGCTGTAAATATCACAGCATGGCACAATCTGCAAAAGGTACACATCAGGACAATAGTGATGTGGTCTCCTCTGCTATATAGAGCTCCAACATTAAAAACAAGAGGGTTGCCATCATTCCCATACATTTTATGCTGTGAAAAGTATTAAAGATAATTTTATATCTGTCTGGGTTCCCTCTTTTCATTTAGGCATCTTTCCTCAGGCAGCCTTCCAAATGCAAGGCCATCATACGAGCAAAATAAATAAATAAAATAAATAGATTAGCACTGCACATACAAAACCTAGGAGTTTTAAAGGAACAGGTTAGAAATATGGGGTCTATATGGCTTGCAGCTTGAAAGGTCAGAGAGCAAATAAAGCCTGACAGCTAATCTCCCGTGATGACTGACAATGGTCTAAGGTGCTTTTTAGGGCTTTACTTTTTAAAGGCATATGAAGTAGTCACTAATTACTACAAATTTTGGTAACTTCAAATTCTTTGCTTATTTTCCTTTTTTTCTTTAGTGATACTTCTTCCAGGATCAAGCTATTTTAATCCATATAGTTTTCAGGCACATACTGTGAAACAGTTCCACAAAGCTCTCCAAAACAAAATATATATGAATGAAGTGATAGACGTTATTGACCATGGTGGAAGCCCATTGTCAATGGCCAGGTTATTTTTAACAGAATTAGATCCAAGGAAGAATTTTAGAGACCAAAACCAGCATTTCTTCAAGCATAAGTTTACTGGGAAGTATGCATTAGTGTTCCTGTCCATTGTTAGCTTCTGTCTATGACTCTTCTTCTAGATCACTGCAACTGCTGGAACTCTAGCAAAAAATGTATCCAACCTGCTTCATTGCATGAGCAAGAGGACCAAGAAGAACCCTAGTGCTGCACTGTTCTGGGAATACCACAACTATGCCAACACTAGGATAAATGGGAAATAGTAAGGCCACCTGATTCAGTGCAGGATTTCCACTCTCATCATATATCTGAACACATCCACATGCTCCTTTCACATGGCTCACAAAATTCATGTGACAGTATCTGAACCTCATTTCTTCTTAGGCTAATACTGCTGTGACTAAAGATGGGATTTTCACTTATATATGACAACACTAAGATTTGTTTATTTTCCTGGAATAATAGAAAGAACCAGTTAAATAAAAGAGGATCTTTGTAAAAACAATGGGAGTATAGAAGGAATCTTCCACGTGAAGAGATAGGTGAGCAGTGGACATCAATAATCTACTGGAGCAGCTAGGATGGGACATGGAATGATAATATTACTAAGGAAGTGGATGATTTAGATATACATGACAAGAAGTGGAAAGAATGATATGTGTCATAGGAAGGCCAGAGTTAAGGGGTATAACAGCATTTAAGACACAATCACAAAAGGAAAGGGAAAATTCTGGAAACTCTTTCTGACAGGTATGAAGAGAAACTACAAAGAAAGAATGAGAAGTGTAATTCGGAAGGAAAAGCCAGAAAAGCCAAATATTTCTATAAAGTCTTTATATTGTTCAATGTACCTGAGCTGCAGACACTAATGTTATAGAATTAATTCTGGTTTGCATCTTTATTTGATTTTCATCTCTCATCATGTAGAACCTTTCTGGTACTCAGTATCTCAATCTGGCACTGGGAAACAATGGACTCACATTTTGCTACTGCTCCTAATCCCTCCAGTCATATTGAATATTGCCAATTTTTGTATTTATGCACTGTCTTTGTGCACTGCTATACAGCCTTGCCAGAAAACTCATGGTGAACTCTTAAGTAACATGCAGAAGATCTGGTAATATCTCCTGTAAGATATTATTCATGTAATGACAGAGACTTGTCATTCTTCTTCCTTCCGTAGGACTCTATATCAAATGTATCCTGAAAACACAAGACTTGCATATTTCCACATACGCATATCTAACAAGGCCTGTCTAATTGATGCAAGCAAGAAAGTTTGAGAGAATTCAATATCTGCATCCTGATAGACTTTGGCAGTTCTACAATAATGACTTGTTTCTTGAAGGGTGGAAGGTCATGAACAAATAGAAAAAGGACAGAAGACAGAGTCAGAAAGTTAAGACATGGACATGCATCAGAAGCATTCTTCTGCATTTCTGCAGAAGTTTTCATCAAGCTGGAAACACAAAAGGAGAGAGTGGATGGTCTTGCAGAGTTCAGAGTGAGATGACACAACTGAGAGAAACAATAGGAGGAATGATGTGTGTTGGCAGATTAAAGAGTACAGAATTGATTAATTCTGTTATTGCAAAATGACATTACTGCAGGCAAAATACAAAAGAGAGCGCAACTTCTTGAAGGATCTGATTAGCAAGTTCGGGTTTTATCAGATTTTTAAGTTAAAAAGAGTTATTCTTGTGTCAGGGAAGACAACAGAGAGCATAGGTGCATCATCCTCAGTAAAATTATGAAAGACGCTGTGCCCAAGTGTTGTGGATTAACCCCAGTAGGCAGCTCAGTCCCATGCAGCTACTTGCTCACTTACCCCAGTGGGATGGGCGAGAGAATCATAAGGGAAAAAATAAGAAAACTCAACAGGTTGGTGGAAGGAGAGTTTAACAGGGAAAGCAAAAGCTGTGCACTTAAGCAAAACAAAGTAAAGAACTCATTCACCTCTTCCCATCAGCAGGCAGGTGTTTGTCTCTTTCCAGGAAAACAGGGCTTCATCATACATAACAGGTACTTGGGAAGACAAATGCCATAACTCACTTTTCCTCCTTCTTTCCTCAGCTTTTTATTGCTGAGTGCAAGATCATACTACATGGGATACTCCTTTGGACAGCTGGGGTAAGCTGTCCTGGCTGTGTCTGCTCCCAACTTCTTGTGCACACCCAGCGTAATTGCTGGCAGGGTGAGCATGAGGAAAAGAGATGGCCTTGATGCTGTGTAAGCACTGTTCCACAATAGCTAAAACACTGGTGTATTACCAACACTGTTTTGGTCACAAATCCAGAACATATCAGCTTACCAGCTGCTATGAAGAAAATTAACACTACCTCAGGCAAAATCTGTACACTGAGGTAATGCGGTGCTTCCTAGAATGAATTAATGTGCTTGAAATGTAGTAACTTCATGTCTTCATTTAACATCATAAGATCTTTGCACTGCTCAGATCTATAGAAAAGGAGTCTCTCCATGTTATATTTTTACCATAAGACATGGGAACTTGTTGAGATTTCACCAGGCAAATGAAGGGTGAGAGCAAACTGAAACATCTGTGTGTGTAAGCAAGGACTGACAAAAGTCTGCCATTATTTATTGAGTATGCTTTTTTCAGGATCAATGGGGAGCTCTCTGTTGCACAAATGGAGCTTCCTTTTTGATATGGGTCTGAATATGGACAGTTCATGGGACAGTGATTGTCATGCAATGGGGGAAATGGCTGAAGCAAAACCAACCCCTTAGCTATTCTCCCCTCTGTCCTCGCCTTCAGGGCTGCCTTGGATGAGAGCTCAAAGATTATATAACCTGGCAGCAGCTCTTTAGGCTGGTTTGTGAGCCTACAATATCTGCTATAGCTTGCTCTGAATAAAATGGATGTGCTTGTTCAGAGTTATTTAAATACTGCTGTCATGAATGTAACCTCTCTTAGAAGTCAGGCATTTTTTTCTGATTAAAACAGTTTGCAATAAATAAATTGTATGTGTCTTTGTTTCTAGTTCGAAAAGGCTAAATAGTTGGCAAGCCTCCTAAAGTAGGATTAGACTGCAGACCAGCTCAGAGAATGCTTCCAGGCATCGAGCATGTACTGCAGAATCAGTTTAATAAAGTCTGATTAGATTACTTTCTCTGGTCAATTTAAAGCACACTGGCCATGGGATAAATCATCTTTTTATCTCACTGCGCTGCTCTTCTTCTTTGCTGAATCATATTTTAAAAGCATTAAACATATTTTTTAAATATCTATTTATTTACAGATGCAGAGAAACATAACCTCATGAATTCCATGTTGTACCACTGCAGTTTCAAATTATTTCCCAGTCAAAGAGTTGACTCATTGTTTGAGAAGTCTGTACTTGGTGGTTTCTCTTCTTAATATGTTATCTCGCTTTTTTCCCCAATATAAATGTCCTTGTTAGTATTACAAGAAAACAGTCTTGCATTCCTTATCTTTATCTGCCAAGGTAATAATTTATATACTGAAAACAGTGATAAAGTTATATATTTTTGACAAATTACTTGTTTAAGAATGGTGCTGAATTCTAGTCATTCAAGTTAACAAATAGATAGGGATCTGAATATCTTTAAATTTTATTTATTGCTTGCTATGTGCAACAAATAGTTATTCAGAACATGAGTTTGGAACTCAAGTTTTCAATGCTTACAGCAACAGAGCTTGCATTTGCTCCTTTCCTACCTAATGCCATGACTAGTAGAACATGTATTTAAGTATTTAAGCCAACATAACTCCCTCTGGCCTCTTTTTATGATATTGAGTTATGCCAACAGACCATATCATCCATCTCAACTCCTTGAAAATGCATTACTTCAGTCTGGTTTGCCTTACACCAGTCTGTGCCCAGTCATTTCTTTAAGCTACTATCTGTTTTGGACCTTCTCCCCTGATATACCAATTCTCTTGCACTGTGCATATATGCATTCCATTTTTCATGGAATAAAGAAACATTTCACCTTCTTCCAATGATATTATTTCTGTAGAGTTCCATATTAAGAAAGAAATGGGTGCATGTGTTCTCTGTGAATTTGGGAATAACATTCAGTAAAACTATTTGTAGTACCTGGAGGTGATAAGAATATAGTGTCCAACCCTGAGGTGATTTTCTAAATAGAGGACAAATCCTATGAAATGCTGCTCAGTTTCTGTTTCATTGTCTTAAGTTATAAGAAAGGGTTTTCAGTGGTGTGAAGGCTCATTCAAATGCAATAGCCTAGGATGATTTTTCAAGAAAAAAAAATATTGCATTACAACTGACTATTGTCACAAGAATGAAGAGTTTTGAAATACATGGAAAAACTAGAATCAAGTATTTCCCGAGTTTCAGTTTAAAAGTATTGTCCTGGATTCAGCTAGGATAGGGTTAATTTTCACAAGCAGCTGGGAGGGGCCACAGCCAGGATAAGCAACCAAACCAGCCAATGGGATGCTTGATACCATACTGACATCATGCCCACTATATAAGGGGAGTGCTGGCCTGGGGAGGGGATGAGTTTCAGCATGTGAATTTGGCATGCAGCCAGAGCAGGGTCAGTGTCTCTGAGTACTCGTAGAGCCTCATGGCTCTTTGTACATTATTTCATTGGTATTATCATTATTACTGTTGTTTCTTCTCGCTTTGTGTTGTTCTGTTAAACTGTCCTTATCTTAACCCACGGGGTTTCACCTTTTTTTCTCCCAATTCTCCCTCTTATCCCCCAGGAGGGGTTGCATGTGCAGGGGAGCAGTGGGCACGTGGCTGCGTGGTGTTTAGTTGCTGGCAGAGATTAAATCACAATGGTCACAATATTTTCACACCAGGTTGAAGTTTATTTCATTAAGCTAATAACTTAAGAGTGTGTCCAGTAGATCGAGGGAGGTTCCGCTCCCCCTCTATTCTGCACTGATGAGACCTCACCTAGAGTATTGCGTTCAGTTCTGGGCTCCCCATTTCAAGAGAGACAGGGATCTACTCAAGAGAGTCCAACGGAGAGCTACAAGGATGATTAAGGGACTGGAACACGTGCCTTATGAGGAAAGGCTGAGACACCTGGGGCGCTTTAGTCTAGAGAAGAGAAGACTGAGAGGGATTTGATAAATGTTTACAAATATATGAGAGCTGAGTGTCAGGAGGAAAGGGAAGGCTTCTTCTCACTCATGCCCCATGATAGGACAAGGGGGAATGGATGTAAGCTGGAGCACAAGAGGTTCCACCTTAACATGAGGAGGAATTTCTTTACTGTAAGGGTCACA
>JANIJG010023320.1:0-24602 GCA_024611175.1 Megaceryle torquata
AACAATATTTTAATATAGTACAAGGTATTTCATATAATATCATGTATTACATATGTCATTATACTATAATATATGCACTATTTGAATATGTATTCTTATATGTTATAAAAAAGAAATAACTTATAAATAGCAAATTCTATATGAAGTTCACTTCAAAAGTAAGCTGCTTGACATATAGGAAGCTTTATGTCCTATTTTTTGAAAATACATTGTAAAGATATGACTATGATTAAATTCTAAGTTAACTGTAATTACATTGTAATACATTGCAAAAGTCTAATTCTGATTAACTACTCTATGATGATGGAATTATGTCTAACAGACACTGACATAAAGAGGGATCAATATTAATTGTCACATAGGCTTTGATTTATCCACTGGGGAAAACAGAGTGACTTTCTTAGATGTATCTTCACATCCTTTCTTCCAAGTCAGTTTACATTTACACAAACAAATCTTCAAAATAAAACAAAGCAATTCCAACTACCAAATACTAACCATAGGAAGCCTTTCTAATTTCTGTTGCATTTGAGGAGATGGAATAAACTTTTTCCCTATGACAGCAGCTCTTCACTCCCTTTTTTCATTATGACTGCAACCCACAACAGGTCCACGAGAAGCAGCAATCTCAAGGGTCCTGACATGCCAGAACAACTGACTGGTATGCCACAAAGCATGCTCCTTAGCACTGACATTAAAATGGTATACTGGGTCTGGCTGGGGTGAAGTTGTTAATCTTCATAGCAGCTCATATGGTTCTGTGCTTCCCAGCTGTGGCTAAAACAGCTGTTTTGGCTGCTACTGAACATGGCTTGGCTTGCTCAGAATCAGGGCTTTCTCTCCACCCCCTTCCCCATAAAGGCCAGGAGGATAGAAGTGGGCAAAAGGTTAGGAGGGAACACGGCTGGGACACAAACTGACCATAGGAATATCCCATGTTATACAATGTCATGCTCAGCTATAAAAACTCAGGGAATGGAGGAAGAAGAGATGATGTTTAGGGTTATGGAGTTTCTCTTCCTAAACAGCTGTTACACAAGCTGAGGCCCTGCTTCCCAGGAAGCAACTGGACATCTGCCTGCTGATGCAAAGTAGTAAATGAATTCTTCATTTTGCTTTGCTTGTTTGTGCAGCTGTTCCTTTTCATATTAAACTGCCATTCTTATTAAACCACCATCTTAATCCAGGAGTCTTTTTCCTTCCTTCCATTTTTCCCCCCACCTCCCAGGAGAGTGGAGTGAGCAAAATTAGGGCAGGTGTTTGGCTGCTTGCCATGGTCCATCCCACCAAAACTTGTACAAACCACTGTCTACATCTCAGGAAGAGAAGGCATTTTGTGGGACCAAAGCAGTATGCCATATTTAATTTTTGCACAGTAGCATTTATCTCTTTGAGATTCTCTTGACTTACAGTAGCAAATGAAAAGCACATGCATTACTTTACCATAACTATGCAGACCTTTGCTGATAATATAAAGAGTCACTCAGCCTCCAAGATCTCCACCCTTGAAGATACTAAAAGTTCAACTGGACATGGCCCTGAGCAACCTGACATAGCTTTGAAGTTGGCCCAGCACTGAGTGGGGCTTGGACAACATAAACTCCAGTGGCTGCTTGTTAACTGAATTACTCTAATGTTCTATGATCTTGTAATCTTTGCTCTTTCAAAGCAGAATTCCAAAAGCCATTTTCAGCTTTCCAGCACAATCACATATGCAGGTAATTTTCATGATAAGCCAAGCTGCCTCCATTCAGGAGTTGGGCTACATGCTCTTTCCCTGTCTTTCCTAGCATTTTCTTTTTTTTTTGCCAACAAAGAAGAGCCTACTAATCACAAACAACAGGTAAGTAGTTGAAAAGGTAGGGTTCAAAGAAAAAGCCTGACATAATTTTGAATTACTTTTCTCAGTTTGGTAAAAACCAAAACACTAAGCATTATTTTAATAAAGTTTAAGCAGTTATTATTTGTACAGTTGTGCAAGCATGTGGACCTATTTTAGTCCTCTGAGAAATTCAGGGAACCCAGAAGGCATTAAGCCAAAAATAACAACTTCCAGTTGCAAAAAGATCTTCATAACAGTCATCTAAGAAACAGACAAAATATTCAACATTTTGGGAGAGTTCCCTCTATTTAAGGCAACCATACTATTGACCCATAGGTTGAATTTGACTTTGAATTTGACTGAAGAGCTTTTCACCTACTTCTCTGTCTGAAAGTGGGAAGACTGGAGATATGCTTTCCACTGCATCCTGCACAATCTACAACTTAAAAGACATCATCTAAGCATGGCTCCCACTGATAGAAAAGTAGGACTGCCTTGATGTGATCACTGGCAGAAGCAGAACCACCTTTTTTTGTATAACTTGTGTATTTTCAGAATATGCAGGACAAGTATCAGAGATCATTGATGTCTCTACAACATACCTGTCAATAATGGCACACATATCAATGGTGACATTGGCAAAGCTTCCCAACTGGCCTTTCTCCACTGCATGCAAATCCACCAGCTGATCATCCACATGAATAAACTGCATGCATCCTTGAAATGAATGCTGAAATAGTGAGTGATCCGAGTCATTCATCTGGATAGGAAACCCTGTAGAGCAGTAGAATAAAGAGCATTATTAACTTCATATACTATTACTCAAGCCAGTATTTTTTCACAGGAGAAGACATGTTTCTGGATAGGGGAAGACAAAGGCAAGTTGGGAATGAAATATTATATACTTATTAGATTACATTACAGTATTATTTATTTAAGCAATTGGCAGATACCTGCAAGAATTTATAGTACAGTTGATGATTCTTTCATTAATTTTCATCTACAGGATGGAATCTTCTACTACCCTAGTCCTCCCCAGTCTGCTCTTGATTTTTCTTACTACTTTTCTCTTCATACAAAGATTAAGGGAATAGGGAAAGGATTCAGGTCCTTGCTATATTTTAGGAATCACATTCCCATTTGTCAGATTTCTCTGAGGAAAATGGATTCCATGAAGTGAATTTACAGTTCAGCTTTCTCTAGAACTAGGCTTCCTGGGCAATGAATACTTGTGCTGGAAACTTTCTGCAAACTTAAAACTAGATGAAAAATCTAATGTCGCGGCCCACTTCTGAAGAATCTGAGGACATTCTGTAATATTTTCATTTTTGCTCTGAACACGTTCATTTTCCTGTCTTTCTGAAGGTGGTTTATAAGAGATGAGAATGAATTAGTGTCTTGACTCAGGCCAAAAGGCAGGGAGACAGAGGATGTTTGTATGTAATTGTTTAACTGAATGGCCTTCAGAAGTGAATGTGTCAATTTACCTCGAGAAAAATGTCCTCGATAAGACAGTGGAGAGCCTTATTCACTACTTATAAATTTTTAACAATGAACGCCCTGAAAAAGCTTCAAGAAAATAATTTAGACAGAATCTGTTTAAGAAGATAGCAGGAAGCAAGAGAGGGAAGCTAACAGTTTATTTCTAAAGAAGGTTAAAAGTCTGAAAAATGCATAACAGTTCTGCAGATTTCAGCTTGGAAGATGACTAGCCATGCAGTTCTTGACTGAGAACAGTAAAAAAACCATGGACATTTGTTTTGGTAGCTAAACCAGATTATATTCCTTCTCCCACTTTCCTACCCAACTTCTGATCTCCAATGCCTTACTACCTTCTTCAAAAGCATGGAAACGGCTATTTGTGGAGACAGGAGAGTAGCAGATTATCAGACATATTGTTTGAATGGGAGCAGGAAAAAGAAACTAATGTAATTTTGAATTCTGCTCCTGAAAATAGTTTATCATAAGCCACACAAACAATTGGATTGGATGAAAGAGAAGGCAATGAATAGAAGGCAGCAACAAGCAAATGGGGTTTGAGGACATGCTGCTTAATGTGGCACCTATTAATAAAAAAAACCTCCAGATACATGTAATTCTTCCCCAAAATATAATTAAGACCCATTTTAACTGAAAGGCTTTCCCAGAAAATTCATATAACCAGAAATGTTTGGGGTTTTTTATCTTCTAAAACAGTCTTTCCCATCAGCTAAAACTGTTTGTAGCTCCTGAATTTCCCTGACTCACTCCAGCAAACACTCACTTCAGAGGTCACTGATTGTGCCACAGAATTAATCAGGGATGTTATGGTTATTATGTAGTGACCATGCTAAAAGTTATCTCTGACAGGTATCTCATGAAATTGAGCAAAGTCTTGTCTTGAGGTCATATCAACTTCGGAGCAGAATTGTGACACTGTGACAGGGAGCCACAAATGGCTATGAGAAAGATAAATAATCTCCTTACACTAATACACATTACATGGAGAAGTAAAAATTCCTTGGGATCCCCAGTTGACTAACTAGTGCAGAATAAGCTCATCAGAGAAACTGTCCCCCACCCAAATTGTGCTAAACCTAGACTGTGAGAATGGTTATTTTGGACTGGCAGAAAGGTAAAGTTACAGGGACAGGTTTTGTATTTTCTTTGCAGTATGTCCACTGGCTAGTGACTTATTTGATGGAAAGACAACAGGTTTTTCAGAAACCTACCTCCTACTATTTTTAAGTTGTTTCCTGTGGCTAAACTGATTCATCTGAGGCTTTACAGGCAACAGAATAGAGACAAAGTGCAAGTTAATTCTCTGTTGTTTGGTGGATGCAAGCACAGTATATTTGCAGGTTCCTATCAGATGCTTTCTCCAATTATATTTAAACAACTCTTTCACTGTAACTATTTTTCAAACTGTCACTGAAACTACACTGTAACTTCTTAGTAAGAACAGCAAACACGTGGTCTTTTAGATCTTCAGTGCATTATTAGAGCTGTGCAGGAATCCTGTGTATCATCTTCCAGTTCATAGCACTTCCACAATTCCTTTGTTTTACATACTAAATTCAAGGTTACCAACACTGGGATAAACTCTGAGTAACATTCACATAAACCCAGCAAAGCCAAGGACACTGTATAGATATATATGAATATAATGAAAGATTTTCCACCATCTTTCAAGCACTAACTGAAATACAAAGTCAAAACCTTCACATCAAAAGGAATATGATCTAAATAACTAGGCCACAAATGTATGTCTAGATTCAGCAATATATTCCAACAAATTACTACCAACATTTGATAGCATTTGAACACCAACCACAGAGGCATTTCAGTATGTGATTCTCACATGCAACTGAAACATCAGTTCTTGACCTACACTATATTAGCACACAGTTATTACAGGTCTCTGGCATATGTTCTCAGCTTTGCTACTGGTTGAATCTGCAAAGTGGAAAGTAGCAGCCAGGTCCCTCAGTCTGGGCAGAGATGTTGGGTCCCTGGGGAAGGAGGGAGTCATGGGCTGGAGTGGCGGCTTCTCCTACCCTAACTACATAAATGAAGCTTTCCTCTATTACCCAAGAGAGTGGTGAACATCGAGCCCTAGTCAGTTTGGGATTCTGAATTTTGCTGTATCTATCAGTGGATGAAAACTATCATTTGCTCACTTGTATGTATTTTTCTGCCTTCCTGTAACTCACTTTGAAGTTTCTGGTCATGTAAGGAACTGGAAGAGGAGCTGGTTTTATGCACTTGTAAAACATCTGGCATAAATTGTCTGTGTGGCTGACTGGATGTTAAGGCATTTCAGTCATACTATGACTGTAAAAGGTAGTTATGCAAAGAGATAATTTCCAAAAACAATTCACCATCCACAGAGAATAGAAGAATGGTGGGTTTGTTGAACCATATGCTTCTCACAATTCAGCCTCCTCCAACATCAATTTTCTTCTGCTTTAAAATTGTTGCCATAGCTCAGATAAATTTTCAGAATGCAGTCAATAAATATAGTGTTATGTAAATAGTTCAGCACATGAGAAAGCAACTAAATAAGCCTCATATGTAACACCTTCATTGGTTTTGAACTATAAGACAAATGTCCATTAATTTTGGTGGCAACTGGACATTTTGGACAACTCCAGTCTGTGTCATCTGGGGCAGAGCTTCTGCCTCAAACATAAACCTGGAAATGAACTAGTAAGTACCTTGCGGTTGTTATTTCACACACGACGCCTTCCCCTTCCAGATTTCCATTATTGAGACACGATTCACTTCCTCATCCTTCCCACAGTGAATGAAATTTTAACTAAATGAAGTTCTATAACCAAGGCTGACAGTAATGCTGTCATTAGAAAGGCTAAATAATGGATGAACAATTTGGACAGAACTGTATTGATCTTCTTGCTGACAGCATATGCACGTTTTCAAAATGCAAATAAATTGAAGTTTGTTCTGTTTAAAAAAATGTTGATGTTTATGATTAAAAATGCACCTTAAAGCCAGGTAGACTCCCTTATTCTTCAATGTATACATCTTTCTGACACTTTCTGAACAAAATCTGAATCTTGCCATTTTATTTTTCACATTTTAAGCCTTCAAAGAGATGGATTATCCTGCAAAGATCAGACATGGATTGAATCTGAATTTTCCCCAGAGTTCAAGGAAATTTGTTTCCAGGACGTCATTCTGACTTACCAAACATGGAACAGCCAGAATTCTAGATACAGCTCCTGATCTTAATTCAAAGTTGCAAGAAAAATTAGAAAATCTATAGTATTGATTCATGCCATTTTCTATGTTAAAAGTCACTTTAATATAACAAAATAAATGTAGTAACTTACATTAGGTGTAATAAAATACCTATGAAATAAAAACAGTTCTTCCAGTGTCAAGATCTATTGTTTCTCTTCCAATCCCCTGAGTAAAGCTCTATCAAAGACTTTCTATAAGAAAGCTGAAGGAAGAATATATTCAGGTTTGTGGTATAGTAATGAAAAAACATACAGTCAGAGCATGTCGTTAAACATTTGATGATGTTTCTGAGATCTACCTAAGAATGCAATTTCACACCAGACTCTGAATATACAATTACAGATTATTTTGTACCCCTGTGTGAGACACTCAGATTTTCTTTGAAACATAATGCAAACTCTACTGTGACAAGAAAACAGTTTTTCCCCACAGCTTGTGAGAACACCTCATCATTATATTTTGCCTTTTTTTTTTTAATGGAAGTTAATGATGGGCTGATGCTTGTATACAGATGGTACTTGGTATTTTACTTCTTTAAATGAAAATTACACCTCATTAAAAAACAAAAACAAAACCAAAACCAATCAACCAAACAAACTATTATCTTCCATATAGTCTATATTGTCTTCAACTATTTGCATGTCTGACAATGATTTTTATCTGTACGGTATTTCAAGCATATATCCTGTATCCTTGCTATGCAGAATGAGAGGAAAAAATCAAAGTTCTTCAGTTGTCAGGATAAACAGCAGCACAGTATCATTCCAGACATTCCAAAATTTTCAAATTTTCTATACACATCAGACAAGAGTTAAAAGATGTTATTCTGAACCCATTGAACAAAAATAAAATTCAGTTCATAACAATGTACTTAGAATGAAGATATAGCTTGTGTTTCATATATTAATAAACAGGAAATGACACTAAAATAAAAGTTCAATACACCTACCTGCCCACATTCACTGTAGTATTTTTATGCTTGTTTCAGTCAGACCAGAATGGTCCCACTTATTGTGAAGTGGAACAGAGGCAATAACTTTGGAAAACTAGAAGGTTCCTGCTCCAAGAGCATGAAATAAGCTAAAGTAAACAAACTGCGGAGGGGATGAACACCCTGAGTTAAAATGGAATATTTTTTCCTTTCACTGCATCTCTGTGAATCTACAGAAAAGCTCAAAAAAGCACACACATTTACTTCCTAAGTATTTGAAAGAATACAGGACCAATACTGGAAGTTTCAATAGACTTATGCCTTTTCAAATCTGGTCATAATTCTGTAATGAGGACTAAGGATGCAGTTTGCCAAGATATCTGGATCCCATGTCTAGCAACTGTATGAACTGTTTTGAAAACTTTGGAGTTTCCCAGCTTAGTGGAGTGCAGAAAGGCAAACCAAAGTGGGAACTCTATTTCTCCGTGTGTTTGAAAAGAAAGTCAACAGCTTCTTGAATGAGGTGTTTTCTAATAAATTATTCTTTAATTTTGCCTTGTTTCATTTATAGAAACACAGAGGTTAAATGCAAGGTAGTGCATTCTATCTCAACAAATGTAAATTGCTAAACTAAAAATCCCAAATGCATCTATATACAGAGAGAAAAGCACATTTTATTAAAGCTAGAGATTAGAACAAGAGGAACAACTTCTGCACTCCCGGGGCACACATGAGACCTCTAGGTAAAACAGACAAGCATTAATGAAGTCTCTGGTGGACTTCACAAAATCTTCTCTGTACATGTCACTCATATCGTGATGAAAAAATTTAACCACGTCTCACAAGACTTGGTAGCATTTTCTATTAGTGGTGAGACTCCTGATTTGTTTCTTATCCTCTGCAAAGCTGATCTTCATCCAGACACTTCTCTAAAAATATTCTATCAACAGTTGTCTGCTTATTAATCAAAGCCAGTTCTGGAAAAGCATTGAGATTTTCAAGTCTCTCTGTATACCATCATTACTTAACCCTCAGATTTCACTTCAGTGTATTAACACTGATTCAGTACTTAACAGATCTTTATAGGATTGAATTCTTTAAAAAGTAGCTTCTAGACCTCTTTAATATGAAGAATACCAATATACCACAGTTGTCATTGACCATGTGTCAGAGAAACTCTTCCTGGAGTACACCAGAGATTTAGGTGTAATAATTCCAGGGTTATGTGACCTAGCCATAGATACCAGAACTATAGAACCACAGAATCACAGAATGGTAAGTTTTGTAAGGGACCTCTGGAGATGATCACTCCAACCCCAGCAGGTTCACCTAGAGCAGGTTGCAGAGGAACATGTCCAGGCAGGTTTTGAAAGTCTCCAAAGAAGACTGCACAACCTCTCTGCACAGCCTGTTCTAGTGATCCATCACCCTCACAATAAGGAAGTTCCTCCTAATGTTTAGGTGGAACTTCCTGTGTTCTAGCTTGTGCCCATTGCCCCTTGTCCTATCACTGGGCACCACTGAAAAGAGACTGTCTCCATCCTCTTGACAAATATTTAAGCTCAGGCTTTCAGACTGCAAGGTGGTGGTACCAGTTCAATTGTTTGAAATGAACTGCAATGGACCCCGAGGTGTATCTCACATTTAATTATGGCATCTTTGTCCTGTCCCTTTACTTTTTAATGCTAATGCACAGGTATTGTTTTTCTTTTTTTCCCCTGAGGTAATTACAAGCATAGTATCTCTCCTATTTTCAAAGTTGTCTCCTACGAAACATGTAGACCATGTCATTCCCAAATAGAGAGACTGTCTAGCCGAGCGTACTCAAACTCACCTAGGAGAAAATATGCACATAGCCCACCTGTCTTCTCAGATCACATGCCACACTTTTTTTTTTTAAATCCATGTACTGTATTGCTACTGAGAACAAACCTAATTAAGCAGAACACAAGCATGATTTTCGTTCACAGGGAATTATTTCAGTCTTAGTAAGTACTGTAAGACATACTAAATACCAATATTTGTTTAAATAGCTAAACTTTATACCCGAGATCAGATAAAACTGAAAAAGAAAATAAATTATTCCCAACAATCTAGAGACTTCGATATTCAGAAAAGAAACTACCTATTAATATTCTCAGAGACAAATCTTGAATTCAAAAAGACCTGTTGCAGGTCAGGTACAAGCAGCAGTGTATTGAGAAATTGCTGCTGCAGATGTAGCTCCCCTAAGAAACTTACTAGACATTATGAACCCAAGAATATACCCACAAGTACTTAAATTCTGTAAGATTATCAATGGCTTGATGGTGGAAGAGAACAAATATAATTATTGCATGGGACTAGTTTTACTAATTTTGACTTTTCCAGATCCATGAATGTTTAAAATACAATGACTTCCTTTATGGTTCTCTCTGAAGTTCTTCTGTAGATGGAATAAATGTTTGTCCACACATTTAAGAGCTGAAATAAAATATTCTTGTCTGCTGGGATTAAATTTTACTGCCATGGTATGGTAGCATCTTAAAAGGAGAAGCATAAGAGAAAAAATTAAGCAAAATAGTCTTAAAAATACACATAGATACTAAAACTTATATTTGTCCAAATCATAACAGAAATAAATCAGATATTGTCTACTCAATGCACAGATAATTTTCCATCTTTTATGTGACTCACTATTCTACTTCCCTTGCATGGTGGGCAGCTCAATTGTACATATTGTTGATTTTACAATGTCAGTATTTGTGGACTTATAAAAAAAAATATAATAAACATGTTTGCATTCCAAGAGCATCAGATATTTATCAATACAGGAAATGTATGTTTCTTTTCACAAAATAATAGCAAAACTGCATCCTCTTGCTATCTTGATATTTAAAGAAATGAATGAACAGCAAGATTCAATTTATTTTCCTGCAAATAAATGTACTCCAAAGTCCTTATTTTGACAAGAACTGATGTAAACGGTTGGTAATTTATGTTATAAAAGCAGCTTATTTTATGCTGAAATGGAAGCAGCAACTCCATTTGATGGAAAGTGTACCTTATATAAACAAAAGCTCCACTGAGGAAAGTCCATTTTTTTAAAAAGTAGGTAGAGATTCCATTTTTTGCCTTCCCCCCCCCAAAAAAATTGCTTGATTTTGCCAGTTGTTAATCACTTTCAGTTCTTTCCTACTTCAATGGAGTTTGAGAGTAGTCAGATACTTAAGACATAAAGAATCCTCATGAAAAGCACACTAAAATGACAAAAACCTACTTTTAAATAAAAGAGCATAATTTAGATACATTTTAATACTTTATTTAGAGACTGGCAGAGATCAAAATAAATCAGGACAATGAGATTGTAATAAAGTTAATATAAATAACACAATGAAATGGGACACAAAGGGAAAAAAAATACATTGTTTGAAAAACAGTTCACTTACTATGAAGCATTTAAGCACAGTTTTATGCTCTGGTGGTTCTTAGTACAAAGACAATTCTATTTCCTGGCAAAGAAACAGTTAAACAAATAAATAAAATATTTTGGGTATCATCTGACAAATTAAAAGTAATTCTAATTTATTCTGCTGTTTTTAAATGAAAGTTTTTCTATCTTTATAAGCAACTTTCTATGAAAAAAAGTGTGGAAGAATGGATGGTTGAAACCCCAAAATATGAAATCAGCAAGAACTCTGTTTTGAAATAAACTCAAAAGCTGTTCTGATCTTCCTGTTTAGACAAAATTCTCCTTCAAATGACTGGAACAAGAGCAATATCAGCAAGTTTCAATCATCACTTTCTGACATGGAGAGAAACAGTAAGAATGATCATTATTACCAGTCTTGGTTAATTTAAGTCAATCTAACACTTTACTGTTATTTCTATCTTATTTTATTGGATATGATAGAAAATACAGAAAGCCACATAATCATCAAATTGCAACAAAACTGTACATTATACTGCCCATATAGTACATGCTATTTATAGGCTTACTATTTTATAACAAAGAGAATAAATGTACTCTAGATTTTTAAAGTTACTACTACTTCACTTCTACCAAAACTCCCCCATGAAGACAAAAAATGTCTTGAAACTGCTGGAGATAATAACTCTTAGGGAGATATAAGCAGCATAAAATACTCAGTCACTATTTCCTCCCTTTAAGAGATATACAGTGCGGAGATTACACTGTTAGCATTAATTGCACTATTTTATTTGCTGCTCCTACATGAACTTAGTTTGCATTTTTATGTACTGCAAAGTTCTGGCTATGATATCACTAAGGTGAATTTACTTCAATTAAAAATAGTAGCATAGAAGTGATTCGACCAATTAAAATACAGATTCATGGGATTTACTTCCACCAACTTCCACCCAAATATTTATATTTTAGTCAACAATTTATTTTCAGTTCAGTTAACAAAGGTACCAAAATGAAAGCAAAATCACTGTGAGCTACAGTTTGTGTGACCACAATATGTCACTCTGTGGTAAACTGCACCAGTTTGAAATTGAGTATTGGTTTAGGTACCCTAAACATGCTGTTTCTAGTTTCATGCCATTCACTGCATGTTCTCCAGTATTACAAATTTTCTCATTCAGCTCCTACTACCCTGCATCAACTATAACCAAAGATAGCACCAACCTCTCCAGAGATTTACCTAGAAAATGGAATTGACCCTTGGTTGCAAAGACTTCGTTAGAGCTTTGCTCCTATAAATGCTTCTAATTATTTAAAACTTGAAAATCTATGTTCCGAAGTGCGTTCAGATATTCAGTGCATCTTAAATGTCTATTCTGACACTTTTGTTATCAGTAACTTACAGGTTTTGAACAAATGAAATTTATTTCTCAGACTTCCAAAACTACCTTATGCATGTTAATCATTGGTGATATCACAATATAGGCTGTTTCTATAGGTCAAAATTAAGGATGATCATTAAATATGCCAGGTGGATTTAAAGATTAACACTGCTGCTCTTTAATAGGCATACTAAAAAAAAAATAATTAATTACATGTTTAGAGCTATCTTAATCCTTTTCACATTTTAAAAAGCTTAGATTTTCCTTGATTAATCATACTTTTGTTCTTAAATTTACAAAAAATTATATTACCTCAGCAATGAAATTGAGTACATTAAGTTCTGTATGGCTATAAACAGTCATTAAATTAAGAGAAAGGCTGTCCTTGTGTTTATTAAAATCTTAGGGAAAAAAAAAATAATGTGATTAGTATTCCCTCCACTATGTATTATGAGATCTTCATAAACTGAATTTGGGCAAACTGAAGACTTTAACTTAATGAACTGTAATGAATGTTTAACTCATTGGTAGAATAGAACTTTGTATCTCTTTTTTTTTTAAGGTGGTCCTGATTCAAAGAACATTAAGCTTTCTTGTTTCTATTTAGAAACACAAATATAGAAATAGATTGACAGTAGATTGTCTTTCTAAATTTAGAAAGAAATAATAAAGAATCTCTACAATGTAATCAAACACATTCTCTCTGAACCTGAGTTAATTTAGCTGCATCATATAGTTTCTTCTTGTGGTTCAAGTGAAGCTAGTAACCCTTAAAAAACCCAAAACAGACATACAGCAGCACATATTCAATCTATACTAATATTAGGAAGAAATACATATAATAAATCAGAATGAACTCTAGTCAACAAGAACAACAAATCCATTTTCTATTATCTCCATAATTATTTAAAGCTGAGTGCAAACATTTCAATAAATGGAAAGAAACAGAAGCCTATTTGTCTCTTATCCCTAAGACTTGAATATTAAAAAGGATCACCATTTTGTTATCTTCTTTAAAACTTAATGTGCTCTCTCTCACAAAAATACTATAATTTTAGAAATAGACCTTTAACCTTGTACAATTAGAAAATTAAAGAAAATAATTTCAACTGATGAGTTATGGTGCATTTCTACTTTCTTGGCTCATCCAACCTTCACTCTGTTATGAGACTGCTCACTCAAAACAAAGTATCTGTACAGTAAAAAACCGTGGAGTGCAATATACAGAAGTTACTTTACCTTCAACCTCCCATCTTTTTTAATGGAAAAGAAAACCCAAGCAATTTGTTTTCAAAGAAACTGAATGAAACTTTAAACTGAAACCCCAGAATAACACCTTAAGAAGCATAACCCTTAATATTCTTTCTTCCCCTCAGTATGAATCTCAAGTCCAATGGAACCAAGGAGACTTCTTAAACACTGTGGCTGTCTATTCAAAAGCACAGCAGGCATAGCAGCAAAGGCCTCACAGTAGTGACTCAACATAAAGTCAATGGGAGTTTTTTTTAGTAACAAGTTACAGGACTTAACTGTTTCAAATTGCATTAGGCTCATTAAAAGTTCTCTTGAAAGTACTTTAAGATGCATGATAGTATATATTGATTGACTCACATCTGAAGAAAATATGCTTTGTTAAAAGAACTGTGCTTGCTTCCTTGAAAGAAGGGCTTTTTTTTTGTTTTCTTGGAAACACACAGTGGAAAGTACACAGTAAAAATAATGTTATTGATATGCTGCATCCAACATGGATTTCCTCCTACTGTAATGCTGAATGATTCCTATGAAAATGACTGAAGCAATTCAGTGGGTTGAGGAAAGCTATGTAAAGAATAATACAGCTGCCCAAGTACAAAAGAAATCTTATCTTAAAATTTTTTGTTTTGTGCACTATTTATAATCTTAAAGGTTCAAAATAATTATAGAAACTATGATGGATGAATTTAAAAAGATTTATTTTCAACAGGAGCTCAAGTAAAATCTTTAATAGGTATTAGATGGTTACCTTCCATTGGTATTGACACTGTCTTCTTTAGTGATACCTCAGAGAATGTGAAAATAAAGACAAAAATTACAGTCAATTATGAAAAAAAAAAAAAAAATTATTATAAAAGCACAAAATAAATTTGCTTAGAATGGATGTCTACAGATTATTTGATCCAAACTGCTCTTCAGAGGAAATCAAATTACGGCAGGTTGCTTAGGGATGTGTCCAGTCCAGTTCACCGTCTTTGAGGATGGAGGTTTCAGAACCTCTCTGAATAAACTGTTACAGTGTTTCACCACCCTTATGGATGAGAAATGTGTCCTTGTATTTAATCTGAATTCCCCATGTTTCAACCTGTGTCTGTTGGGTTTTGTCTTCTCATTATACACCTTCAAGAAGAGTCTGGATCCATCTTCTCTACACCCTCCCAGCAGGCAGCTGTAGACCGCAAGAAAAAAATCCCTTCAGTCTTCTTTTCTCTAAGCTAAACAAACCCAGTTCTCTCAGCCAGCCTCTGCTCAGACATCATGTACTTGAGGCCCTTAACCCTCTTGCTAACCCTCCACTTGACTTGCTCCAGTATGTCACTGTGTTTCTTGAACTAGGGGGCCTAACACAGCATGCTCCTGATGTGGTCTCACCAGTGGCAATAAAGGGAAAGAGTCACTTACTGCAACCTGCTGACTCTGCTCTTGCTGACACAGCTCAGAATGCCAGTGGTGGCCTTCACCACAGGGCTACAATTATTGCTCATGTTCAGCTTGTCCCTCAGGACCCAAGGCTCTTCTCTGCAGAAGTCTTTTCCATCCAGTTGATGACCAGATTGGACTGACACTCTGGATTATTCAGGCCCTGGTGCAGAACTTTGAGTTTGACTTTGCTGTACCTGATAAGGTCTCTGGCAGCTCCAGCATCTTGAGGTGCCGGTAGATAGCAGCCTTAAGCGCCAGCTTACCAACCAGCATTCCCATAGTTGTCATCCACAAACTGATGAGGGTACACTCCATCCTGTTACCCAGGTTGTTTATAAAAACATCAAGCAGTATCAGCTCCAGCATCAGTCCCTGAAGAACACCACTAGTAACTGGCTACCACTTAGACTTTGTGCTGTTGATAATAACCATTTGATCCTGGTGTCCAGTCAGTTTTCCCCCACCTTATAATTCATCTATCCAGTCCATATTTCACCAAAATAAAATATACATATTGCTACACAGACTGCGTTGAAGGCTTCTCTAAGAATCACAGAATCACAGAAATGTCATGGTTGAAAAAGACCTCTGAAGATCATTGCATCCAAACACCAACACCTCACTATCCTACTAGACCATGTCCTGAAGTGCCTTATCTACATGTTCTTTGAATACCTCCAGGGATGGTGACTCCACCACCTCTGTGGGCAGCCCATTCCAGCACCTGATTATTCTTTCAGTAATTGAATTCTTCCTAATATCTAATCTAAGCCTGCTCTGGTGCAACTTCAGGTCATTTCCTCTACTCTTGTCATTATTTACTTGAAAGAAGAGGCCAGAGCCCACCTCACTACAACCTCTTTTCAGGTAGCTGTAGAGAGCAATATGGTCTCCCCTCAGCCTCCTCTTCTCCAAAATAAACAATCACAATTCTCTCAGCCTCTCCTTACAGGACTTGTTCTCCAGACCCTTCACCAGCTTGGTTGCCCTTCTCTGAACTGGGTCCAGCAACTCAATGTCTTTCTTGTGGTAAGGGGCCCAGAACTGAACACAGTACTCAAGGTGTGGCCTCACCAATGCCGAGTACAGGGGCATGATCATTTCACTTCTCCTGCTGGCCACATTATTTCTGATACAGCCCAGGATGCTGTTGGCCTTCTTGGCCACCTGGGCACACTGCTCGCTGATATTCAGCCAGGTGTTGACCAGCACCTCCAGGTCCTTTTCTGCCAGGCAGCTTTCCAGCAACTCTTCCCCAATCCTGTATCATTGCCTGGGGTTGTTGTGACCAAAGTGCAGGACCCAGCACTTGCCCTTGTTAAATCTCATATAATTGACCTCAGCCCATTGATTCATCCTGTCCAGATCCCTCTACAGAGCCTTCTTACCCTTGAGCAGATTGACACTCCCACACAATTTGGTGTCATCTGAAATCTTGTTGAGGAAGCACTCAATCCCCTCATCTTGAACATTAATAAAGATATTGAACAAAACTGGCCCCAAAACTGAGCCCTGGGGGACACCATTGGTGATCGGCCACCAAATGGCTTTAACTCTGTTAACTACAACTCTCTGGTCCCAGCCATCCAGTCAGTTTTTAACCCAGAACAGAGTACACCTGTCTATTCCATGAGCCAACAGCTTCTCTAGGAGAATGCTGTGGGAGACAGTGTCAAAGGTTTTACTAAAGTCCAGGTAGACAATATCCACAGTCTTTTCCTCATCCACCAGATGGGTCACCTGGTCATAGAACGAGATCAGGTTGGCCAAGCAGGATCTGCCTTTCTTGAACCCATGCTGACTGGGCCTGATCCCTTGACGGTCCTGCACTTGCCATGTGAGCTCACTCAAGATGAACCTCTCCATAATTTTTCGGGGTACCAAGGTCAGGCTGACAGGCCTGTAGTTCCCTGGATCCTCCTTCTGTTCCTTCTTGTAGATCAACGTAACCTTGGCAAGCCTCCAGTCATCTGGGACCTCACCTGTTAGCAAAGACTGTTGATAAATGATGGAAAAACACTTGGCAAGCTCCTCTGCCAGCTCCCTCAGCACTCTTGGGTAGATCACATCCAGCCCCATGGACTTGTGAGTGTCCAGGTGCTGTAGCAAGTCATTAACTGTTTCCTCCTGGATTATGGGGGGGGATTATGAGCTCCTACTGGGTTTTTGCCTTTCTCATTTTTTCTCTGCATGACCTAATGAAATCCCTGTACTCATCCTGAGATGCTTGACCCTTCTTCCAAAGGAGGTAAATTCCTGTTTTTTCCCCTGAGTCCCAGCAAAATCTCCCTGTTCAGCCAGGCTGGTCGTCTTCCCTGCCCTTTCATTTTACAGCACATGGGGACATCCTACTCCTGCACTTTTAAGATTTCCTTCTTGAATATTGTCCAGCCTTCCTGGACTTCTTTGTCCTTCAGGACAGTGCCCTGCACTCTCTCAACCAGTGTCCTGAACAGGCCCAAGTTGCCCTCTGAAAGCCCATGGTGGAGATTTTGCTAACCCCCCTCCTTACTTCACTAAGGATTGAGAACTTAATAATTTTGTGGTCGCTGAGCCCAAGACAACCTCTGACCCCTGTGTTCTCTCATCAATGGAGTCAGTCATAGAGGGAAATCTTGGGTATCTCCTAAAATTAGCATAATTTTTTGAAGGCCATTAGAAGTAACTTTGCAATGAGATTGGCCATCTCTATCGGGACTTTTGGATCCAGCCCTGATGCCACAGAAAATTTACATGTGTGGTGCCTAATTTGGTCTCTCTCTGATGTGAGTTTTACTTAACTCCCTCTGGCTCTGCCATTAGTTGTTGACACCTGGCAGGCCTGAAAGCAAACTTTACCATCAAAGGCCAAAGCAAGGAAGGCACAGAGTATCTCACCCTTTTCCACATCCTCTGTCCCTATTTCTCTATCCCACTGAGCAGTGCGATCACATTTTTCTTAATTTCCATTTGCTGCTGATATATTTACTGAAGCCTTTCTTGCTGCCTGATATATCTCTGACTAGCTTCAGCTCCAGATGAGCTTTGGCTTTCCTATTTCCAACCCTGCATACCTGGGCAATGACTGTATTTCTCTTAAGTAGCCCATCCCTGCTTCTGCCTGGTGCACTGTTTCCTTTTTGCATTTTAACTCACTCAGATATTTCCTTTTTTCCTAGAGCGACGATAGTTTCAGTTAAACAATAAAAATTATTGAAATAGATCTGCTAAAAATATACAAAAAGCCCAGAGTTTTCTTCCGCTTTGACTGTATGGATGGCATTAAATTCCAGACACAGACACACTCTCTTTAGAGTCTATTGAGAAAGAAAAGGAAAATCAATAGTAATGTAAATTGCCCTAATGTCCACTTCATTCATATTATGTTCTTTGCAGGCTGTTAAAGTGAGACTTTGGGGTATTTTTGAAAAGTGCCAAAAGTTAAAAGCATTTTTCTATATAGGGGTTTTTACTACAGAGTAGAAACTCTATAAACAGCATAATGCATTGGTAGTTAAAAGGAGCATGGAATGTATCTGAGGGAAGAGGCTGACAAAGGAATGGGTAAAAGAAGACAGGAAAATTACATCTAACCTCTGTGCCTCCTACTCCTTCTGATGCTCTTTGTTTCAATCACAGAATCAAAGTAGTATTTACTTTGAGCCAATGAGGAAAAGAGGCAACAACTTATCTGGGGACATGCTCTGCAGACACTGTTATTCAGAGGGCAAAACAGGGATGCCTTTCTCCGGTTCTTTTCCTTTCTTCTTTGCTGTGCTGAGGCAGGATACTCAAAGAAAAGCTCCACTTTACCAAAACCTTGTGCAAGGCTACACTTTCATTTTCTGGGGTGAACAAACATCCTGGCTGCAGGAAAGAGAATAGATTCCCTTGGCAGATCTTTATTGAAATTAAGGCAGGGGACACAAGAACTGTGGATGATAATTTTTTCTTGACTTTTTCAAGCATTTTCAGGAAGCTCTACAAAAATATGAGGGAGTCAACTCCATCTGAACTCTTCTAGAAGAACGGCTACTAAGAATTACTAACTTTTTCACTGACTGAGCATACCCATGCCATTCAGAATTTTGTATCTTAGTGAAATAACACTTAAAAAATGTGCTTGGCTTTGAAAAGAGACTATGCTAAATACAACTATTTTCTCTCATTATGGCTTGAAGCTTCTAAATTTAAGGTGAAAGACCAGCTTTCTGTATTTTGTATCTGAAGTGACCAGAACAGCAAATATGTGTCATAAAATGAGCACAAAGGAGAAGAAAATGTGACAGGTTTACATTAGCAATTTAAGCCCACAAGTCCTTATTCAAGAAAGTACATAAGCATACATGTAAGCATATCTATGCAGAAGTTCAACGTAAAATGCTTATTCTCTTAAATTGTTTATCTTCCTATCTTGTAGACAGCATTGTCTTGATAATGTGGTTTTAAACAGCACAGGAGACCAGTTGCTACATCCTATCTGACTTTATTATCTGGAAATTTTGTTTATCTTGAAAGGGTGTTAAGAAGTAAAGTCCTCATTGCATCTGTGATTGAAAGCTAGCATTAAACAATAACGACTTAAACAGTATTTAAATTATCCAGGTAGGTTTCAAATGACTGTGTATATAAATTCTAGGCTCTGTCAGATCACATACCCTGAATCCTACCTTTTTTTGGCCTCTTTTTTTTCCTTTTTCCTTTAGATATTTTTGTAAGACATACTAAGAGAAATATAAATGCAAGTGAAAAATTGGAAAAGTACCATTTCTAGTATTCCTCAGAAATAAAGAGGCTCTCTTTTATTGCAGTCAGAGATCAGTGTGAAATGGATTTATTAGCTCAACAACCATGTAACACTGTTAAATACAGAAATATGTATTTGCATTGCACTTTTCATTTTCAGACGGACTCCCATCGTCAGAAATCTATGTGTTTGTGCACAGTACCAGTCAGTCAGGTTCTATTTATATATGTCTGCTTATGATATATTTGGTTCTGTGTTGATCTTCAGAAGTCAACATTCAAAAAACTGTGGTTTGTGCATAAAAATGCATGGGCCATATTTTCTATGCAGAAATATTTTGGTAAATTTTGATGTTCACTGTAATGTTCATAAAGGTAAAGAACTAATTAAACTCCAGTTCTAACCTAGGAGACAAAGAGTGCAATATTTGTACTCAATTTGCCTCCAGATGTGTGCATGGCAGGAGTAAAAAGGAGACAAAAAGTGAAAGGGAGAAGTCAGGACACTGCTAATGTTAAGAGACAGTATATATACAGGAATCATTAGCAAGATCATAATTCTCCAGGTTTGACTGGGCAGTGCAGCTGAGGAAAATACATCCTGGCAAGAAACCTGATTTGCCCGTCATTAATGTTCAACAGTGAAACCCAAAGACATTTAAACACAAGGAAGCAATATTATCACAGGCCTATCTTTGAGGCAACAAAGGAAGAAGAAAGGCAGAAATTGATAGCACTTACAAGAACAGAAAGTTAGAGATTTCTTGAACTGGACTGCAGTTAAGAATTATCAGATCATGCTGTCTGAGTGACTTTGTCTTCTGTAAACCAGATCACCATTACAGATATCTGAATTCTTTGAAAAGCCAACTTATCTTATAATAAAAATCCAGTTAATTTCTTTTTATGAAGTTAGGTTAACATTCAGAATTAATTTAAGCATCTACACTTAAGCCCTGAAGACAGTGAAGGCTTCTGTGATTTATAGGCTAGTCATGAGAGCCTAAGAAAGCACATTAATACAAAGGTCTTGCCAAGACCTATTGGAGTGAGGGCACTTAGAGGCTATGTAAAAAGTGCAGTCTTGTACAGAAGGCTTATACGCATGCATATATACACATATACAAAAGAGAACCCACACTCAAAAAGTTCAGCTATTGTCATGGATCTTCCAAATATTCATTGCTGCAGTCATGTAAAGATGGGTGTTAACACTGGAAAATGTGGAAAATTTGTACACAATTATATCAGTGTCAGTCTTCAAGAAAGAGGAGAGAGCTTTGTCAGGATGCATTTTTATCAGCCACGACACCTGGATTGCACCAAATTGATCTGATTGGCAATGATAAAAAGCAGCCACTTAGATAATTTTGAAAGACAGTGAAGTCTATCAAATAAGGCATTACAGAGAAAATACTGTGTAGCAATGAACACAAATAAAAATGAAATTTAATTATCAGAACAATAAACACCATGATTCAGATGGAAGGGTACTGCCTGCTCATTTCTAAGTCCATCACAGTTATCAAGGCTAACGCTCATGACTTAACAGGAAGAATCTGTTACTTCACTACATCCCTACGTTCTTAACTCATATATTCTCCCTGGTTAAAAAACCACATTATTCAGTTCTGTCAATCTGCAAACAGAAGATAAGCAAATATTCTGATACACACAAACCAAGGAACACTTGGTCTAGAGAGTAAAAGGTAGATTCTCCACAGACAACAGAAAGAGCATTATATGAATTGTACAGCTTCTGCTCAAGAGAATAAAAACTTTGGGAAACAATATAATTACATGAAAATCAGAAACTTACATGAATCAGCTACCCTGATTTATAAATGAAATTGTAATCATGTGTCCTGACAAAAACTATAGGAAAAAACCAAAAGCATTAATTACCCAATTTATATGACTACTATATTGCCTTGTGATGCAACAATGAAATCAGAATTGTATTTCTAAAATACAAACGTTATCTTTTAAAGACAAATGAGCATACTTTTCAAACTCTACTGTTTTCACAAATATTTACAAGACTGCAAAGCTATGATCAACCTTTACATTGAAACTATTCAAACAAATTCTTGAATATAGCTTCCCATGCCAATACTGTCTCCCAAATTATTATTCATATCCCACTTTTCAAAAAGGGCAGCTACTTAAGTTTAGTACAGCAGATGTGCACCTATTACATATTTACACATATTTATTTTATGTCCCCCCTGCTATACACTATTTTCAGTAACACAAATAGATTAGAAAGAAAATATTTTCTAATAATTCAATATTTTCTAATCATTCAAGGAAGGAAACTCAGAAGTGACTTGCCAAATCAGATAATAGAAGAAGGGGATCTATAGTGTTTTAAAATGGAGTGCGATAAATTAGTGGGAAAAAATCATATGGCAGCTAAGGGTGATTTTTGAGTTATAACACAAGGTTGTGATATGAGACCTTTGGTGTGTAATTTGTTGATACTCCTAAGGAGAATTTAAATAAGTGGATTGCTGTCTGTTCATCATGTTTGTACCATATTTATATTGTCCTAATGCGATGCTTCAGGGCTTCTGTTGTTTACCTACAAGGGCATATCCAGGTTTGGACTTTTTTTTTTTTTTTTTAAATCCTTGATGTATCAGTAGACTTCTAATTTATTTTCACCCTTCTGTGAAGCACTGAATTGTGACAGCAAGACTGAATATGATACAAGGAAGGCCAGTGCTTCCAGAGGTTTTAAATTCTTAAGTAATTCCCCTTGACCTGCACATTTAGCATGTTCAGCTAACTGGAATGGCAGATCTCTCTGGAGCAGCTTAAGGTATTCCACTGTGGGCAAGATCCTTTAACCAGGATGTGGGGGAAGTTTCAAACAATAACAGCAGCTCCTGCAGGATTGGACCTCTGGTACCATGGCCTCTCCATTTCTTTTACAGTGGTTACTAATATTCAGGGGTTTTTGACTTGTCCTGTGATCAAAAGTCAGGCTTAGAGTACTTAGGCACATTTGCTTAACATTTTTGCTGAAACTAGGTTATATAAAACTTCACAGATATTGTCCTTCTCTGCCATTCTATTACTAGTTCTTTGATATAACAGAATGGAAAGAATATGTAAAAAGTTGTTTGGGTTTTTTTTTTTTTTAAATAAATCCATAATTAAGTTTGATTGCTTCTATTTCCAAATAGCTACAGATGTTTTTCTAATTACCACTGGGGATTTTACACTGGCACTGGTTCTGCTGCCTCTTCCTACAAGAAATTGTGCACTTCTACCTATTAACTTGAGTGAGTAAAGAATGTCAACAGGATAACATGTGCAACCAATCTGTTACCCACATTTCTAAATTGCTCTTTTTATTGGGTGTATTCCCTCAGGAGTCTATACTCCTAATACTGTAAAATTCTATCAAAAATGCCATAAAGCATGCAGACTTCTGACTTGACACCTCTACTGAATTTCAACACTGTACACTTAAAATGCCATTTTAAATATTGTGGAATGATTAGGTGTAGGGGAAGGAAAACTGTCACAACATGTACAGCTAATTAAAATTATTACTCTGATAAAAATTATAATATTACTTTCAGAAGAAATAATATGCCCTGTTTATCTGGGTTTATTCAAGCATACTTGACATGTTGAGCAATATTTTAAGTTATTTCAATGTATTTCACAGGACAGTGTTAGCAGACACCATTGTGGCATGTCTGCTGACTGGCCTTGAAAAACACTACCACTCTCCATGGAAACCACTGTATGAATATTGGATCTATGTCTGTTTCCTTAGACTAGTAGGTCCTGATACATCTAATATCTGGGATATCCATTGGCAAGCATGGATTTAAGATTAAAGTAACAAATATGACCTTTTAGACCTTTTCCCCTCAACTTAGGACTTCCATAACCTGATTAGAAAGGCAAAGGTGTGTTCTGGCATTTTCTCTGTACCTGCTGGCAAATTTTACTGTCAAGTTGTTTGCACATCTGCAATTATGGGCATTTACACATGCACACTGGGTAGGAAACTCATCCCTAGCTCATTTGGTGTCTAATAGCTTGCCCACAATTGCTCTAATTTATGAAACTCTGTCTTCTTGGAACCAATTTTCACAGCTCTTATCTACTTTAAACATTCTGCTGAAATTTTATCTTTCAAGCCCCGTTTTTAATAATTCATAGTCATTAATCATGCTTACATATTTGCATAAAGAGTACTGTATCAAGGCAAATGACACATCACTAAAGAGAAAAAAGAAAAGCATACCAACACTGCACCTTCAGCTACTCTTGATTGGCCTAGTCCATTAACTTTAGTAGAAGACAATTTACACCAATGGAGAACTTGCTTCTCTCTCCCATAAATTAAGAAATTTCTTCTTAACTAACTTCTACTGGTAGTGTACACTGAACTATAAAGAACGTTATATGGTAATAAGGACTATTCCCTTATGTACTTTGGTAATGTGAATAGTAAGTAATGTAAGAATTAAAGGTAATAAGGATTTTAGAACAAGGTTGCTTCCCAGATTTTAATGCAAGGATTTATTACAGACAATTTGGCAGAGACTTACCCTTTGCAAAGAGATAGATGTCATTTTTGTTTTCAGTTGAGCTAGTCTAACCTGAGACTCATGTTAAAATTGGAAACAGGAAGATTAAAAGTAGGCAGCTTTGATCTAAATGCATCTAATACTGTCTTATTAAAAACACAACTGTTTTGTTGACATCTTTCTACAAGTGAAACTCCCCTGCATATAAAACAATAGCCCTGACTGGAGATTATGCCCAAAGCATATGAGAGATTAATCTCCAAAGTATCATACTCTCTTAAAAAGCCACATGCTACCATATCCAGGTGACCTGCAAAAACTCTGCATATGGGGGGGGGGGGGGGGGGGCAAAAAAAAAAAA